>PVKA01020907.1:0-39540 GCA_004027165.1 Ctenomys sociabilis | reverse complement strand
CTTCCTTCCTTCCTTCCTTCCTTCCTTCCTTCCTTCCTTCCTTCCTTCCTTTCTTCTTTCTTTCTTCCTTTCTTCCATCTCTTTCTCTCTCTCACCCTTCCTCCCTCCCACCCTCCCTCTCTCCCACCTTCCCTTCCTCCCTCTTTCCTTCCTTCCTCTTCTTTTTCCTTTCTCTCTTTCTCTTTTTATTTGGTCAGCTCAGCCCACTCTGAGGATAGGCTAGTGTGGCCTGTGGTGCTAGAGATAGAACCATTGTCTCCTGCTCCTACCTAGGCTTGCCTAAACAGACAATTTAGACCACTGAGGTATCTCAGCAATTATTTAGTCATTCTAAGCCAAGTATAGCAAGCAAGCTAGTCCAACACTGTGACAACAAAGACCAACCAATTTCTGTTCCATGTCATCATCCAGTATTCACCGTACATAAAAACCAAGAGATTGTTAACACTTTGAAAGAAGGGAATCTTTCAAACAAAACAAAATCAAGTAAAGGCCTCATTTTCAGCAATCCTTGCCAATCTTTCTGAAGAAGAGTTTGCAAAGATAGAAAATTCATTTCACTTCTCTAGGATAAAGATATAAATGCTAAACTATTAAGGCAAGGACCAGCCAAAAGTTTAAAGTACTCCTGTCAAATGCTGAATCCCCTTCAAACCACAACACTGCATTTGTGCTCCTGGTGCAGATTAGAAAGGCACTACTGACCCAAATCCACCAAAGCTTCACTTTGCTGCTCTGCGGGGACTCCTGGATTTTCTTTGATCCACAATTGAGTAATATTGCTAAGGCTCTGGCTTAGGTTCTAGATGGATATCATGGTTTGGGTAAGGTCATTTCTGCAAAGCCTAATGTAATCATGTTTTTAGGGGTTTTGATCAGCTTATGGTCTAATGCTTGGCTAATGGGTGTGAGTTCAGCTGGGATTATGGCTCTGAGTGCCACACATTGCCAGGGCAGACAGACTGACACAATATGAGGAAGGGAAAAGAGTTTGCTCTCTGCTTTTGCTGCCACTGGCACTGATCCTGCTTCTTCTTTTTGCTCTTGCTGTTTTGTTCTTTTCCTGCCACCATGAACTTCCGCCTCTGCCATGTGCCATGCTGCCTTTGAGTCAGCTGTTAATAGCTTAAAATCTACCCAAACTGTTAATTGAATGATTCTTTCCTTTCTTAATTCTAGTTGTTGGTTATTTTGTCCCAGAAACAAAAGAAAAATAACCAAGACAGAATTTGGTAATGAGATGAGGGGTCTTTACTGTGACTGTTTCAGACCATCTGGTTCAAAAGCATTTGTGGATGAATGGCTTATGGGAAGAGGTAGGAAAAGTTCAAAGATGTTGCCTGAAAGAGAAAAGCTAAAATGCCTTCAGCTGTTCTGAGCGGGAGCTACTGCTCAGAGCTCAGAATACCAGAAGGCTAAGACTGATCCTGCCTGTCAAGACCAGGCTGGAGCTGTTTGTTCTGAAAAAGACTGAACAGTTGAACTCTAGATAGTGTATGTTATAACTCATCAGAAATTTTGTCTACATTTTGCTCATGTCCATAGACTTTGCCTGATGCTCAGATATAGCATAGGAGATTTATATTTAATATAGTTGTACCAACCTATTACCATTGCCCTCTGACAGTATTCCCAGCTGAGTCCATGAGCCTCAACATCCAAAAGCAGTCTGAGCACTCATAAAACTCAATAAATCTGACTTGCACTGCCTTCAGAACCTAATAGCCAATGAGATCTCCCCAGTATCCCATGAAGAGTTATTAGGATTAGATCTGTCAGGGAACTGAGTTAGAAGGTCAGTGGAGACAACAGTGCTTAACACGTGGGTGTTTGCTAGCTCTCATGGAGAGAGACAGCCTCATAGATCACAGGATGTGAGATGGCTGTGCAAAGCCTGGACTCTGAAAAAAAGGAGAAGAGAAAGTGCTGTCCTCCAGGCTTCCCTTTCATGGGCATGAAACCAAGTGGGGCTTTGAGAAGACAGTAGTTTTTGTTATCAGGCCAGAGAGTCTGATAGGTGGCAGTCTCAAATGCCTGGGCCGCATGGGGGAAAGTCAATCTAGGAAGTGCAGACACAAAAGATGCCCAAGTTTACCGTTATCATTCCTAAGAGAGTTTTCTCAGTCTGCTTACATTTCTGAGAATAATTTATTTTCTACCTTCAAAACATGTGCATTCTAAGGGAAATTTCTTTCTGTCTTGTGGCATTCTTTGTTAAGAATATGAAGACTCAGGACATAGAAGAACCTGTACTGTAACAACATGTAACTCAGTTATGTCCCAAATTTTCTGATTAAAGAGATTATGAAGGCACAGAGAAACATGATCAATGATGTAAAGTGGGCCTAAGGAGAGTCACATGGAAAGAAAACATTTTCTCAGGCTTTCACAGAGAGCAAATTGGTCAAGCAATGGCTGTGACTCATCCACATGGCTGACACTGACAAAGGATCTACAAAATGCAGTACAGGGTTTCAAGGTAAATCCTTAGCGGATTTGACTGACCTTAGCAGATACAAAAGTTACATTTCTTTTTATACAGGTCTTGCTTTATCTTGGTCTTTACCATCCAGCAGAAAAGTATAGAAACAAGGTATGTCAATTAAAACCATATTAATATGCTGAGTTGTGAAAGACTCAAGTCAATAACTTCTATGGATAACCTACTGGTATTATGGACTGCTGGACTGTCTTGGATCGTTTTACTGAATTCCTGTACCTATAGTAGTATTTAGATGCCAATGGAATACCCGTATCTGACAGGGCTAAACAAAAATGGGGGATGCAAAGGAAGGTCTATTCTGTATCAGTATATACAGTATAGTTAGAATAGATATACACCTACTTTCGCTTAAATTAGTGAGAAGAAAGATTTGTACTAATAGTGCTTGAGGGGCCAGGGAGATGGCACAGTAGAATAAGCACTTGCCTGGCAAGTGCAAGGGTCTGAATTCAATCCTGGGTTACAAAAAAAAAAAAAAAAAAAGAAAAAAAAAGACTAATAGTGTTTGGACAGGATATTTTGTCTGTGTTTTGCAATATGGACACAATGTACAAGGTATTGATTATTGAAATTTTCCTATTAATCAGCTTTGAAACTGTATTATTGCTATTTGTTTCTCAATAAAATAAAGTAATTTTTTTAAAAAAAATATCAAAACCTGGAAGATATCTCTAAGCAACCCAATACCCTGTGAAAACAATGGGATATCTTATCAGACAAACACATATCAGGCATCACAAAGTCACAGGTAAGGCATAAAAAAGTATCATTTAAAGGAAGCAATGAAAGCGTATATTAACTCATGGTAAACTTTAAATTACAAGATAACATTTATCTTGCAATTAAAGAATATAATAGCCAAATCCATTACTCCGTGATTATGGATTAGGCACTCACAAGATTCTGGATGCCTCTTTCTAAGCAATATGTGTGGGACACAGAGGACTGCAGTACTAATCTACTAACGCCTGCTGCACTGCATTCACCTGGAGCAGGAGAGGATGGATATCTCCCTGGATGCTGAGATGGTGAACAGGATGCTGCCCCTGAGTTCTGCTCTTCTGATGCTGATGAAGCCCAGGAAGCAGGCTAGTTTAAGCAAACTAGCTTGGCTAGTTTGATTAAATATCCCAAGTGATGTGAATAGGACTGGAAGAGGTGAAATAGTCCAAAATATTTTTCGCTCAGAAGAGTAGGTTTCCTCCAACTGACATGCTTAAATTTTTCCATGTGGCTGGAGGATGCAACACTAAAGCAGAAAGTCAAGGGCTTGGCTCAAACTCATCGAACCTCACAGGGTAAAATCAACACAGGTGCAGCAGCAGAAGCTCAGTATAAACTGAGAGGAAATTTGAAGAACAAAGCACAAGTACTCAGTGCTTCTGTTCCCTGTGAGTGACTCAGACCTCCTCTTCCAATTGGAACCAAGGTCTGGCCCTGGATCTGCTCCAGGGCATCAGGCAGAGAACCTCTAGGTGTTATGTACACGTGGCCCACTTCAGTACTGCCTCTGGAGCCCTGGGAAGCTGTGAAATGGCCAAGGCTCACTGGACAGGACTGGATGCAGAAGCAGGTTGGCCCACAAAGCTTACAATAACATTATGCAAGGCCCACTCTCTGTATTCCCTGTTAGGTAGGACTGGTCTGTAATGATGATATCTTGATAATGATAACTGGGAAATCTAGTGTCTCAAAGAAATTTCACTGAATATCTATAAGGAAAGACCAGTTACTAATTTTCAAATGACAAATAAGAAACCATAGAGTGAAGTAGAATGATTAGATTAAGTGAACACATGTATGTCAGGCAAATCTGGGCCACATAATTGCCAGCTACTTTCCTGTGCATGTTGTGGTCCTGAGTCCCACTCACACCTCTGGGATCACCTTCCGCTGGGATGTGTTGTTCTTCCTCGATAGATGCAGAAATGTGGGAAGAGTATGGTGTACGATTTGTTGTGTAATAGTGACTTTATAGACATCTATGCTAGGTACTAATATTTCAGACAATCAGACAGGCCCTAAAAGGAGTGCAGAAGCTACAAACATACTACAACAGTGGTAACAGGAATTATCCAGACATGTTTCACTCAGAGTAAAAAACATGTACTATTGTCATTCTTATGGGGGTAACTTACGAATGGATGGATGCCAGTCAGCCAGAAGTGGATCAGAACATCTTGAGTCATCTCTCCAATTGCCCCTTATTCATTCCATGAATATCTACAGTGCAGCTTCTCGCCTGTTGAATAAATGTAAACTCAGCATCTACATCTATGACCTTATTGGCTCATCATAATTTCTCCCGCATTTTACTCACCATGTGATTCTGCATCTGTCTACCTTCTGAGTTTGATCTTAAATATTTTCCTTGTCAAGTAGGATATTGGCAGCCACCTGTCCAGGTCCTGGTCTGTCTCTCAGGAGCTGACTTTCAGAAAATAAAATATTTTACACTTTACCCCATTTATTAATTAAAATTTATGCTTCAGTTTAGAAGGACAATTTTTGATACAGTGGATACCTGTTGGGTTTTGTATTTATCTTGCATCATTTTCAGGCCTACAATCCTGATAGTCCTGTAATTGATCTTGCAGTTTTAATGGAGGTGGACTTTCCTGTTAGGGTGTTTAATTTTCTCAAACCATTTTCCTATGCAGAATTTAGAACTCAAATAAAATGCCATGCTAAGTAACCTGAGCAGTCTTGGTCCAATACAGGAAGTTTTTCTCATGTGTGTTGATTGGCAGGATTATTACAAATGTACAGATTCTCACTTTTCTTTGAATATTTCAAACACTGCTTAAAATTTCATTAGCCTTAGTTACATTTAAACTAGGATTATTTTGTCAAGCTCCCACATTGAATTAAATACAACATTACAACTGCTTTCCCTTGATTCTCTAGGAAAATTTCGGGACCACGGAATTATATTTGACCCCTTTTCAGGCAACAGGGACACACAGATGAATCACTTTAATATTATTAAGAATTTTCCCTCCTGGGATTAGGAATGGGTCACTGAAGTAGAGCCTACTCATTAAGAGCTGCATGGACTTTGCAAGTGACCACACATGTCTGTTCATGTTTCTCCTCTGAAATGTGAGTCACATGAGTTGCATTCTCTTCTGGTTATTGTCAAAATGGGGAGAGCAAACTAATGCAAGTTGCACAAACAGGAAGTAATAGTCTTAGAGCCCCCTCATGCTGCCAGTTCAGGGTGCGGTTGCTGTATGCCTGTGCATTCTTCTTTGCAGGCCACACAAGCACATCACTATCAGAAAAAATATACTGCAGGCCAGCAGTGAGCAATCAACAACACATTCATGAGCAGATCAGAGCAGTGATCATTACATGGAATGCTGTTTTCTTACTATTTCTGATGTAAGACTGCATTGGTGCTGTGTCTTTTCCAAAATATGCTTGTTACCATATAGAGTCCACCGAGGATTTCTTTATATTCTTTCAGTGTATTTTACTACCTTTTCCACAGCAAACTTCAGGAGAGATGCTTGGACTAGAGTCACACAGAAGCTGTTGTAGTTCACTGAATCCACTGGTTCAATCACTGGTGCATTTTTTTCTTGTGGGTCTCTCCACTCAGAATGTTTGGCAGCAGACTGGGGCAAGGCCCTGGTTGGGAAGAACAGGCAGATACCTTGGCATCCCTTCAGGGTTATTGGCCCCAAATGTTAGGTATGCCCCACTCAATCAACAAGAGTAGACATTCTGACATGAGGAGATTTATTTGGGGCATCAGGCAGGCTGGCTTTCCAGTGGACCAAGACAGCAATTGTGGGCTTAAGCAGCTGAGGGAGAGCTAATCTTGGTAGAGTTACCTGATCTGTGGAGGACTTTTAATGTTACCAAAAGAAAGTTTTGTGATTGCTTGTCCAGAACAAAGTCAGGTGGACCTGTTTTGTTGTTTTTCATTTGGCTCAGTGTGGGGCCAAGGGGGACAGAGTTTAGGGGCAGGGTGCCTGGGAAACCAAGAAGGACAGTGTTTGGGGAAAGGTGCCTGGAAAACTTGGAATCCTGACCTATCACTCAGGGCTTCTCTTCCCTGGGATTGAGTCAAACCTTCTTTTCCATTTGATAGTTTACCCTTTTCCCTGCATCTGCCCCAGCTAATCAGTCAGAGATCCTAACAAAGTTCTGTCTGCAGGGCCCACTTTAGCCCAGGGGTTCTTAGGAAGCTGTCAGTAGGTCAGGGGTGCATGCAAAAGCCAGTTGGCCCATAAGTTTACCATAACTACATTCAAGACCCACTCCTTTTCTTCACAGTTACCTAGGAGTGGCTTGTAATGGTGACTTCTTGATAATAATAACAGGTAAACCCAGTATATCAGGGAATGATTAATAAATACCTTTGGGGAAAGGCAGTTATTTATTTCTCAAATGGAAGATAACAAACCCTAGAGAGAAGGAGATTCATTAGCTTCAGTACACACATTTGTGTCCAGCTAAGCTAGAACATTGAGTTATATCCTGCCATTCTGTCCATGTTCTTGTGCGGAGTCTCACTCACTCCTTGGAGTGGCCTTCCATGGGATGGATTGTTCATCCTCCATAAGTGGCAAAATGAGAGAAGGGTCTCTGTGCTAAATTACTTGTTTTAAGAAGGATTTTTTTTTGGCTGGTTCAGGCTGCTTTAAGTGCAGGTGTGGTGGGGCATGTAGAACTGGGGATCAAACCGCAGTCCAGAAACCATGACTGGATTTGTCAGGCAAGCAATTAAACAACTGAGCTAACCAGCAAGCCCCAACGTAATGATTTGTTTTAAACTACTGACTTTATAGACTTCTATGTGAGGTACAAATATTTCAGTCAATCAGTCAAAGTTATGCCCTGGAAGGAGTAAGAGCACAAGATACAAACTTATTAGACAGTGGATGGAAATATATGCTTTGAAGGCCTCAAGATAAAATGTATGCTCTGGACATGTGTAACTCAGCAGAAAAATCATATAGTATAATCAATATTACCTGGGTGAATAAAGACTCAACAGATGTCAGTCATCTTGGAGGGGGATAAGAACATTGTGAGTACTCTCTCCAAATGTCTCTTTTTCATTCCATGAACATTTACTACTTGACTTTGTGCCTACTGATCAATGTGAACTCAGCACCTACATTCATAATCTTACTGATTAATCACAGTTTTACTCCACACTGTGCTCACCATGGGATTTTTTTCAACCACCGCCTGTTTCTCTTTGAGAAATTGTCTCATTGGCATCTAAGTTTCCAGGTCCTCATAAGCCCTGGTATACTGTAAGATTGTTCTTTCAAAATCTATCAAAGTAAAATAAATACTACGACTGTTTTCCATTGCTAGCCTACGGTGATTTGGAACTTCAAGGTCATCTGGGCCTCTATTTTAGGCAGCAGGCATGCACTGACTGTGTACTTACCTGTACTAAGGAGACACTGCAGCTCGCAATTAGGGGCAGGTCATTGGAGCAAGTCTGTACTCCTTAAGAATTATGTGGACTTTGTAAGTTCATGCATACTCGTGTTCACATTGTTCCCAAGAATGTGTGTGCACTGAGTCACATTCCGTCTGGTTGTTATGAAAGTGACAAAAGCAAGCTCAGAGAAGGGGCTTGAAGAGTGCCCTCTGCACAGGAAGTGATCTCTGGCTCCTTAGATGCTGTTGAGCTCTCAGTTCACGATGACATTGATGTGTGCCTGTGTGTTCCTCCCTGCAGGCCCACACAGAAACACATCAGTGGAAGACGAAATACAATTCAGTCTAGAAGTGAAGGTGTAACACTTTGTAATGAAGAGACTAAAACATTTATTGCAGTGGGGGAAAAATACACCCTCTTCTTGAAGGAAAATAACAAATTTTTAAGAAAATGGTAATATAAATACATAATTATTTTTGTCATACATAGGTGCATGTATTGTGTCAATTATTAGATTAATGTTATAAGAGTTGTAGTATGAACAAAAATTACACATGTATATCAATATTAAAGTGACTAAGAAAGCTAATATTGGAAAAAAAAAAAAAAAAACAAGTGAACCATGTTTGATGGCACACCATTCCTCTGCTATGAGTAGAGAAGAAGAATGATTTCAATGTTTAGTGAAAATCCTGCTTTCTTAATACAGTGCCTTCAGAATGCATTCATGCTTTGTCTTTTCCAAAGGCCCTTGTTACCATACTAAGTCCACTTCCTTATTTTTACCTTTTTCCTGACAAACTTCTATACATTAGTTATCTTGGTACTAATAATTCAAAAATGAATAGAAACAATTTCCTTTCCTGAAAGTGTTAATATAATTGTTTAATAGTTGTAAGTTCACATTTGTAAAAATGTTATCATTTTAATATCTGGAAAGTTAGTTGAAGGACAATCAAAAAAACATCTTATGTGCGAAGCCCCCGGAGAACTGTTCTTGTGGACATCTTTGTTTCTTCACAGGACACATAAATGAAGAGTTGTGAGAAACTCAAATATGCAGCTGTAGGGTAGGGCAAATAGCTCAGTGGAATGAAGCGCCTGCAATCAGGTGCAGGGGCTGAGGGTTCCGTCCACAGGCCATTCACTCAGGCTTTGCCCTCTGGGCGCTCTGAGAAGGCAATTGAGCCTGGGCATGGTGGTGCAGGCCTGTAATCTTAGCACTGTAGAGACTGTAAACAGGAGAATCTTGAAACCTTGAGCATCCTGTAGATCCTTCCCTAAAATACACAGACAAACACACACACACACACACACACACACACACACACACACACACACACTCACACACAAAACCTTCAGCTGTAAAGTGAGGCATTTTCTTTCCTTTGTAAATAAAATACTTAAATTTTATTGATAAATAAATGACAATGAAACAGTTTCACAACAAATTACTAGCACATTTTCAATAATTAATGCATTGCATATTGTTGTCTTAGTGGTTATTCATTGTATAAGATGCAGACATGGTATTATGTCTCAAACACTCTCAGAACAAAACTCTCTATTCACTGAATTAAGAGAATGGACTGTACATCTATCCTAACTATTTTAAGTATACAGATATAAAATGGTCGTTCATTTCTATCCCACGTTTTTGGCTAATTTTGTCAGAGAAGGGTATTTCATTGTTGTTTAAATACTGTAAGTGAAAGAATTCAGCAAAAATATCCCAAAATAGTCCTTTAGTCCATACTAATAGTGGCAATGTCTGTAAGACTGGCAACGTCCGAAGTTGTTGGCTTGAGCCTTTCACAGATCAGCATATAATATAGCTTTACTTTTTATACATTGTTTTTATACTTTTCTGCTGGATGGTTAAGACAAATATAAAGCAAGATGTATATAACAAGAAATGAAATTTATTTCTATGATAAGGTCCGTCAAGTACCCTCAGGGCTTAACCTGTAACCCTGTACTGCAGTTTGTAGATCCTTTGTCAGTGTCAGTCATATGGATGAATCATGGCCATTTCTTGACCAATTTGCTCTCTGTGAAAGCCTGAGAGAATTTTTTCTCTATATATGATTCTCCTTAGACACACTTTACAACATCAGTCACTTTCCTCTATGGCCCCATAATCTACTTGAAAAGAAAATTTGGGACACAACTGGGTTACATGATGTTACAGTATATGTTCTCCTATGTCCTGAGATTTCACTGACCTTGAAAGACTAGAATCAAAACGTTGGTTGTCTTGCAGTCCTTCTTTTTCTCTAATTTTTGGTCGGTTGTTAAGCTTCCAGTACAGAGGCCTATTATTAGTACCCTACAACATAGGCAGATGAGCCAAACCTCACTGTCTGGATATCAAACGTCTTAGACATAACATGGTACAGGTGTTTCCCATCAAATATTGATGTGTTAAACTATCTGATAAAAGCCAACTATAACAACTCAATGGCTGACATGAGTCACAATGGGAAAAATTGAAATGTTTTACTCTCAGATCTGGTATAAGAAAGGGATGTTCTCTATCACCACTCCTATTCAATATAGTTCTGGAATCATTAGCTAGAGCCATTAGACAAGAAAGAAAAATAAAAGGAATAAGAATAAAGAAGAAGTTAAATTATCATTGTTTGCAGGTGAAATGGTATTTTACTTGGAAGACCCAAAAAACTCTACCAAGTAGTTACTAGAATTGATACACAAATTCAGTAGTATAGCAGGGTCCAAAGTCAATATTCAAAAGTTAATAGCATTTCTGAGCAATCTGGTCAAGCATTGGCCGTGACTCATCCACATGGATGACACAGACAAAGGAATTACAGAATAATGTATAGGACTACAAGATAAACCCTGAGAGCATTTCTCTACAAAGATAACAAACACACTAAGACAGAAATTATAGAAACAATACTTTTCACAATAGTACCATGGAAAATGAAATATTTTGTAATTAATCTAACTAAGGAAGTCAAATATCTTTTCAAGGAAAATCATAATACTCTGAGAAAAGAGATCGTAAAGAATTTCAGAGAATGGAAAGATATTCCCTTCTCTTGTATAGGAAGAACCAACATTGTGAAGACAACCATACTGCCAAAATTGCTGTACAAATTTAATACAATCCCAGTGAAGCTAACACCACATATATCTCAGATCTAAATAAATCATTCCTAACATTTATTTGGAACCAGAAAGACCTACAATGTCAAAGGCTATCCTGGAGGAAAAAAAGACAAGGCAGGAAACATTACAACACCTGATTTGCAATAATTCTACAAAGCTACTGTGATAAAATAATCCTGTTACTCACAAAAGAAATAGACCTGAGGATTTGTGGAGTAAATTAGAAGACACAGTGGCCTCTACAAACAAATTAAGCCACCTTATCTTCAAAAAATGAGCCAAACATGCTTACTGGAAGAAACATAGCCTCTTTAATAAGTGGTACTGGAAAAACTGGCTCTCTACATACACAGAAAGCTAAACCTTGAACTAGGTCTGTCATCATGCACTAAGCTAAAGTCAAAATGGATTAATGATCTAAACATTAAAACAGAAACACTAAATTTTCTGGAAGAGAAAGTAGGAAGAACTCTTGAAGACATAGGGGTAGGCAAAGAGTTCATGACTAAAAATTAAATCACATGGGTAACACTGAAAGAATTAACAACTTGGACCTTCTCTTATTGAGAATATTTGCATGTCAAAAGAAATTACCAACAAAGTGAAGAGACCACCCACAAATTTGGAAAAATTCTTGATTAATAAGCACTGAGACAAAGGTCTGCTCTCTAGAATTTATAAGAACTAAAAAACATTAGGGCCCCAAAATTTAAAGAGCCAATCTAGAAATGGGCATCTGAGATGAATACATACTTCTCTGACGATGAAATTAAAGAAGTAAATAAATATATGAAAAAATGTTCCACATCACTAGCCATCTGTTAAGTGCAAATTAAAACAGCCCTGATATACCATCTCACCCCAGAAAGAATGGCTATCATAAAGAAATGTACCAACAACAAATGTTCGAGAGGCTGTGGAGAAAAACAAACCCTTCTCTACTGCTTGTGGGAATGTAGACTGGTGCAACCATTATCGAAATCAGAGTGGAGACTCCTTAAAAACTAGGACTGGGAATTCCTTTCAAACAAACTATCCACCTGCTGGGAATTTTCCCAGAGAAACTGAAAAGCTGTGTGTACCTATGTTTTTAGCAGCACAATTTGTGATAGATAAATCTTGGAAACATTGAAGATGCCCATCATCTGAGGAATGGATGAAAAAGACAGGGCATTTTTATAAAATGGAGTATAATTCAGCTATAAAGAATGATAAACTTGAAGCCTTTATATACAAATGGATGCCTCTTGAAGATATACTCATAAGTGAAATAAACAGACCCATATGTGTAAGTATCATATGGTCTCCCTAGTATAAAAACTCAAAGGAAGGAATAAAAATAGGCATAACACAATGAAAATAAGCAAGAACTTGAGGATTAGACAACGAAGAGAGGGGAAGGAGAAAAGCTAGAATACATGACAGGACAAAACATTTATATGCACAAGACTGGTAAGGCAAGGATCCTGAGAATCTTCAGCATGCGTTTGAAACTAGCAGTTAGTTCATAGGATTCTCACCCTTACTAACTATATATGCTGATACCTGTGAACTAAGCAACTGCGCGGAAGAAAGCCATGTGTAATGGTAGCATTATGCTTGGAGTGCCTGTCATGCTGGTCTTCTAATTACACACTGCCTGTCATACCAATTACTGTCATCTTGTCTCTCAAGTGCATGTTTGTTTAAAAAAGAAAGAGTAATAAATGAAGAGACAAAAAAAAAAAAAAAAGTCATAGTACTGTCCTGCTACAAGGCTGTATATTGTTAGATTTCTAATTTTTGCTGTAAAAATATGTAAATGCTGATTCTTATTTTTTAATTTTGTTTTACCTTTTTAATCTTTTATTTTCTTTTTTAAAATGGATTTTCAGTGCAGGATCTACAGTGTATCACTACACAGATCAGACTTCTAGCGATGCTCCCGTTTTTCAGTCTTCGAAGCGCTGGGATCAGAGGTGTTAATGACCATGCCCGGTCTCAATCGCTGTCTCAGCTCAGTCTAGTAGAAGTGTGAACACAGCAGGCTGAGGATCAGTTTCTGGGTCCCTGGCTCTGCCTAAGCATGCACTATAATACAATGAGCCCAAGTTAGGTATGTGCATTACAAAGCAGTCACTTTCTGACAGTAAAATTTTTATAGTATCATTTTCAATGTTGTCTCATATTCCATGACACAGGTTATGATACAATCTCTTGCACATGAAGTGAAGCTGGAAGGGAATCTTGGACATACTGAAGAGGTCTTCTCTCTCTCAACCACTGTGACTCCTGAAATAAAGCCATCCATATCTGTTTCAAGTCCCTTGTTTAACTACCCCTTCCCTAAAATGTCACTGGCCCAAACGCCCCTCTAGGGCCAGGGCAGTTTCTTGGACTAGGTCTACTCAGCAGCTGTTGTATGTCACAGCATTTACTGCTCCTGTTGAGTGTGTGTTTCTGCCCATGGTGTCTGGCATAGGTGTCTTCTTCCGATCGGTGTCTGCATACAATCAGTCCTCCTCTATAACACAGCAAATACGCAACCAGCTTGACAGTGCAGTTTGCTACCTCTTTCATGCTGCACTGAGTCTGTCTCTTACTTTCTCCATCCTTTATTTTTTTTTTTTAATATTGACAGCTTTTTGCTGTATTGTGCATTTACTTTCAGAAACAGCCTGTTTTCCCAGCACCGTTTGTTAAATAGGCTATGTTTCTTCCAGTAAGCACGTTTGGCTCCTTTTTTGAAGATAAGGTGGCTGCGTGTGTTCATAGAGGCATCAGCATGTTCTAATTTTCTCCATTGATCCTCAGGTCTATTTTTTTTTTTTTTTTGCCAGTAACAGCTTTTACCTATGAATGCAGGTTAGTAATTCCTAAGTATTTGCCTAATGTGTTTAGATCAACACATAATAGGTTTTTACTTTTTATAATAAATGTTTAAAGTAGCAGTTATTGATGACTGGATGATATGAAATTCTATTTTTGAGGGATCTATAACATTTATATGTATGTTATAGCATATTTAGGTTTTACTTGATCTTTACTAATTAGATGACAGCACTACGTTCAACTCAAGATTTGGTAATGAAAAATGTCTTCAGCTATTGTAAAAAGGCTTTAGGAAAGCAAAGTTACCTGCTAATTGTCTACTGCAAAACACTGTTTCAAACATGCTACCCTAAGATATGTTAAATTTACATTTTAGAAAATTCCAGAAAAACCATTTTTTTCTGTGATATTATTTCACAATTTTTCCCTAGATGAGATCATAAAGGTTATCCACATTCCTCTAAAGTTAGTAATGAAAGCCTCAATTCCAGTGATTCCTTCCTGGTACACATTGGAAAATATCATACTTATCCTCAAAGATACAAAGATAGCAAGAGCTACGGCATGGTGGTAGCAGAGAACTCTCATGATACTAATGTGAGCGGGTGGGAGATTAGCATCTCAAGCTCAGCAAAGATTGGGAAATTGTCTTCCACAAGTAGCAGCTGGGGTATAAATCAGTGCAAAGTTCATGAGCTCTATCATAAGTATTGGAAGAACATAGGAGAAAGAGAAACATCAGATGTTCAAGAGTTAGACGGAGGAGAGTAAGGTTATAAAAACTTAAGAAAGGTAAGCAGTAGAAAAAGTGAACAGGCTTTGGTAAGTTTTACCCCATTTTATTTCTGTTAGCACAGGCTATATTTTGCATAATCACACTAAATCTCCACTCATTTAAAACTAAGCAGAAAAAAATATGCTAGTGTTTTCCTCTTTCTTTGAGGTTTTATTTGTGAACTTATCAAGTCATGTGAAATTTATATGAGATTAATTTACCAGCTACTACTTTAAACTGAGATAGTTATGTAAGTCTCATCTATGAAATGAGTGTGAGTGTGAAGGAAAACTCTTTCCTGACTTGTTCCTGTTTAATAAGAGCATGTAATAAGGGCATGGCATTGGTAGACAAAGCAAGTCTTTTCTAATAAGCAAATTTATTCTACCACATATTTGATCTTATTTGAACAGTGTTATATGCTTTTATGTCTTATTTTTCATTCCTTTTACATTTACTAAATAGGATGTCTAGTATTTCTGTGTAACAACTTCCTGCATTCAAGTTAAAAGATTCCAATCCATTTTAATTTTTCTTTTCTTTTTTCTTTCTTATTTTTTGGTGGAACTGGGAATAGAACTCAGGTTCTTGCACTTGCTAGTGAAGTGCTCATTCCACTGAACCAGCTCCCCAGCCCTCTCATTCTAATTTTTTTAACAAATATAACCACATACTGTATCCTAACTTCAGAAATAAGAAACTAATAAGACAGGCACAATAGTAAAGCATAGTTTGGATGTGTTCATGGGGTGTAGCTAGCAATGACTAAGATGTATTCCAGAGAATTAAGGGTAGAATTCAGGCCATGGTGATGCTGGTGGCATCCTCCAATAGAATAACAACAGTGATAGAAGAGAAGGAAAAGTAAAATGTTGATGGGATTTTGGTCAAAACAAAATAGCTTCTTATAGATTTCTGAGCTCAGAAAAATGATCATGGAACTGATTTTGGAATGCTTAGTTTGACTTTGGCTAAAAGAATAATGTTGGCAATCTTACTTCCTTAGACCCCTTTTATTGCAGGCCACTCATGTTTTACACCTGCTACATGAACATTAGTTGAAAATCCACTGTTCAGTAGCCTTTGCAATGCATTTTTCCTTGTCCTCAGTGTTGCTGTGTTCGTCTTAAGTCCCTTTCCAAAGAATGCAAAGACGATTACCACTGTGAACTTTTCTTGCTGTACCAGGTTCCTTCCGATAGATTACCTGACATCCTTCTCATGGAATGTGTTATTTGTCTGTAAGCTGACTCACTGCTTATATTAGATTCATAATGATCTTCCTGTTTACAGCCTCCCAAGTGCTGGGATTACAGGTGTATGCCAGCACACCCAGTCTCAATCTCAGGCTCAGGAATCAAACTCCCAGCAGCGTGCATCTGCTTAAGCAAGCATTTTAATCCTCTGAGCTATTTGGCTGGACCTTGAGCTCAGAAATCTTCATCAAATAAACTTAGTCCTCTATTGAATTGCCGCATTGTTTTCCTAACCTCTGGGGTGAAGCCTAGCTATTTTGCTGATAAAGGTAAATAACTCTGGGGTGAAGCATAGCTATTTTGCTGATAAAGGTAAAATAGAAGCTTTATAATTTTCTCTGTTTCATAAAAAAATGAAAGTAACATTGCATCATTCATAAGAAGGCCTGACTTAGTGTCAACAGCAAGGATTTAAAAGAGGCAGGGGGGGATGGTTGTTGATGAAAGAATACTTAACTTTCCTGTTTAGCCTGAGAATAAGACAGGTGGATCTTGGAGAAATGTAGCAGATCTCTATGTACTTCAACAAATGGTGAGCATAATTATTGCTTCTGTGCTAGATGTCGCTTCTGTAGCTGAGGACAGTAACAATTTCCATAGAACCTGGGTGCAGCTCACACAGGAGTTGGATAGAGCACCGCGGCTGGGTGCTCCACCTTTTAGTACACAAGTGCACCCTCAGATCCCCTGCTGTGGCAACACTCCCCATGACGAGCTGCCTGCACTCTAGAGACAGGGTGACTGTAGCTGCTTACTTTGTTCTTTTTGGAAGTATCATGAGTTTGTTCTGACTAAAATAGACACACTCTGGATTTAGAATTGGCAAGTAGAAACTAGATTTTAATATATATATATTAGGGAAGGGTCTACATGGTGTTCAGTCTCACTACTAGATTGGACTCATAGCTATTGACCTGATTACAGCCTCCCAAGAATGGGGATTACAGTTGGGCATCACAACGCCCAGTCACAATTGCCACCTCAGCGAGCCCTGGGCATGGGTCCAGCAAGGCAGGCCTGGGGATTAAATCTCCACCTCTGTGCCTGCTCGTAGGGGCTTTAATCCACTGAGCTATGTGGCCAGCCCTTCAGTAGAAATTAGACCTTGCTAAATTCCTACTTATTTAGGGTGTGGGTCATTATACCAGGTTGAAGAAATAAGATCTATTCAGTTGCTTGCTGAGAATATATAGAACTGAACATTGTGTATTCCTGCACCACATTAACATAACAGCGATTGACACGATCACTAGTTAAATGTTATAAAATTGACATGATAAGTTCAGTAATGTTATATAAATTGTAGGCATAACTCAATGGAAAGCCTGTTTTCATTCTGAGGAAAAAGGCAATGTGATGTCAGTTCTGTGAAGGATCCTGCTATAATAAAACTCAGTTTTGGCAATTTCCCTGGGAAGTTTTCAGACATGAGGGCTATGCAGTCCACTTCACTGAGAGGATACCCACCCTGAGTGTGAACGGGACATCCAGAAGTGTTACAAGAGGACTAGAATAAAAGGAAAATGAAGAATCCGTCCATGGCAGTATTGGAATATCTATTTTCTTCATCCACTGAGCACAGCTATTGAACAGGACTCCTAGAGAGTGCTAAGATTTTAATAACAGTATCACATTGTTTTATCTCATTCTGTGACCACCAGCTTGTAGGCCAGCACAGGAAAGGCGCTAGCTCCTCAGCATCTCGCACGCCGGCTCTCATTGTGGGTTCTCCTACTTTCATCGTAACCTGTATCCTACCTGCTATTGTTACCTAATATAATATTTCACCCAATAAGTTGTCAACAAGTCACTTGACAACTCTTAGTGAATCTTGGAAGGTAGCAGATCATGAAGAACCATGTTACCTAACCATGAGCTCAGCAAGTGCAGACAATAATTATTGCTTTCTTATGGTGTGGGCATAGTGTGTATTCCACTGAGGTTGTGCCACTACACCATTCTTCTAGAATCACCATGGCATATTTATTTGATAACATTGCCAACTCTCAGATGGAATTCATGGAAAACATCAATATGTTCATGCGTGCTACCAGCTTTGGTCACTTTTGCTGTCATATTTTTATTTTCTTAATATTTTATTTGTTCATTTGTTTATGTGGTGCAGGGTCTCACTACACAGCTCAGACTCAGAGTATTCCTCCTGTCTCAGCCTACCCCACAGAGGGATTACAGGCATGCATCACCATGCCCAGTTTCAGTGGCTGGTTCAGAATGAGGTACTGTGGATCGAATCCCAGTCTCTGAACTTTAAAGGCAGGTGTTTAGATCTCCAAGTGATCTCCCTGGCCTTGCTGTTATCTTTTAAAGCATTATTGAAAAGGTTAATGTATTTTCCTTTTGTTATACTCATGGCAATTCAGGAACTTGTGATCTTACTTAACTTTTATTTCTTTTTTAATTACATTGAAATTTTCACATTCCTTTATCATTTGAAAGAGCATCATTAATCGTTTATTTTTTGTGTGTTAGATCATAAATTTAATAATTTTTAAATATCCAATATCTTCTTTTCTATAAACTACACATGAAGAACTTACCTAAACTCCTATTCTCAAAGCTTCTTAACTATAAAATGTATAAAACATGTTCCATTTTTCAACTAAGTACATAATCAAGATAAATTGTTATGTCTTGCAGAAGAGATTTTAGGGAAATTCAAATAGAGAAGTGCAGCAGAGGGAATGTGTGCATGACTCTATGGGAGGTATCATTTTCTCTGTGGTGCCTCCCATAGAGTTTTCTAAAAACTAATTCTCAAACTGATGCTTTTTTTCATTTTTTAAAATTTAATAATATTTAGAAAATAAACATTAATAACCATAAAGAATTTCACTACAAATAATAAACAATGGGTTTTATATTGTATATTGTCTTTAAATCAGTCTTTCAGATTTTCAGACATAAGTATGCTATGTCTAAAAGATGCTCAAAAAGTATAAAAAATTAAAAAGGAAAAAGAAAAATTTAAGGATCAGGTGTTCCTTTCAGTAGATAAGCAGAAATCAGTCAAATTATCCAATTTTTTTCTGTATATATTCGTGAATATACATCTTACTTTTCCTTTCTTCTTTCTTCCATCATTTCCCCCATCGCAGTTGTTTTTTTCCCTTCAACACACTTTTTCCCTTTTACAAAATCTATTGTACTTTGGAGACCTTACTTACTTTTTCAGATTCTTACACTAGTGAGACAATACAATCTTTACACATGCAGGTCTAACTTATTTCACTTATGACTCTGGTCTCCAGTTGCATCCATTTACCTACAAATAGTTGGAGTCTATTATTTCATAGTTTAATGACACCCCATTGTGCAAACATCCACACCCCTTTATCCATTCCTCAGTTGGTGAGCATTTGGGCTGTTTCCTAGCCTTATTTATAACAAATTTCAAGTCATATATATTTGACCACGTAAATCGCTTTGGTATAATGTTTTCAGTACTTCTGGAAAAATGCCCAGGAAGGGAATAGTTTGGTTGAGTGGGACCTCTAATTCTAGTTAAATAATTATTTTAAGCTATGTAAAACATGAGAACTGGAGAAAAGCATTCATAGTAGAGCCCATCACAAGTATGGTTTTATGAACTGTTAGTGTATGAAATTTTTTCTCAGTTAAGGTCAACACATGCTCCCGTTAAGGATGCAGATTTCTCCAGAAGGCTCCAGGTCTTCCCATAAAACCTTGTATATGCCCATGAAATTGAGAAATTATGGAATTAAGGCCTGGCAATGTGGGGAATACTGGGCCCCAGCATGCACCTATACAATTATATTCTGTTAAATGGTGCCTATTCTAGTTGAAATTTGAAAATATATTATATACCAGCTCTCCCTGTCTCCACAAATTGATTTATCCATAGTTTAGGACTTTGCATCTATGAGACCAGAGGCATCCCCGGAAAGTCATTGCCGTAATACTGAGAGGTTCAGTGATAAACAGGTGATTTGAGGCCATAGAATCTGAGTGAACCACTGTCATGTTGTACCTGCTCAGCATAGTAAGGGCTATGATTAAATGGATATGCAGGGGTTAGGGTTTCAGACAAGAGCGCCTGGAGTACTGTACTGGTATGAAATCTTTTTGCTTTTTTGAATCAAATATAGAGCAATATTTCATAGGTTGAACTAAAATTGACAAAGTTATGGTTGAATTATTATTATAATTATTATTTATTTATTTATTTATTTATTTATTTATTTATTTATTTATGTTTGCAGAACAGGGGATTGGACTCAAGCACTTTGTTTGCCAGGGAAGTGCTTATTCTACTGAGTCATCTCTCCAGCTCCTGGTTAAGTTATCATTTTATACAATTCACTTAAAGTATGGAAATATTTTTCAAATGAACTGTAAAATTGAAAGTTATTCTGAAAACTTAAGCGTGGCTGGAGTTCTATTTTTTTGTTTAGGAACAATGGCAGATGAGTGGGTAAGTGGATGGACGCCTGGCTGGACTGATGCACGTATGACTGGAGAAACATATGGAAGGATATTTACAAGAATGGAGAGGTAAACATCTGTGGCTTCAGGAGATCCACAGAGATATAGGATAGATGCACACGAAGAAAGAGTACGTGGAGAAGAGAGATCAATGGAAGATAGACAGGTACATGGAAAGGCAATGTGTGAATAGTTCGATGATTAGATACGTAGTGACAACTAAAGTAATACAGAATAAGCAGGAATTGTAGAGGATTTTTTTTTTTGTTTTTTAATAATGTTATTGAGAAACAAATAGCCATGACACAATTTCAAAACAGATTAGTAGGACAATTTCAATAATTAATACATTGCATATTGTTGTCTTCCTTTTTTTTTCGGACCTGGGGATTGAATTCAGGCCCTTGTGCTTGCTAGGGAAGCACATATTTTACTGAGCCATCTCCTTGGCTCCAATTGTTTTCTTCTTAGTGGTTATTCATAGCATAAGACGCAGACATGAAATCCTGTCCAAACACTGTTAGTACAAATCTTTCTTCTTATTGAATTAAGAGAAAGTAGCTGTATATATATCATTCTTTCTTGTATATACATATACAAAATGGTCCTTCATTTGTATCCTAGCTTTTTTAATTTTTGTCAGAGGTGGGTATTCCATTGTTATTTAAATACTATAGGTGTGTGAATCCAACATTTAGGCTCTAGCCTTTCAAGGTTACTGAGGTATCAGTACGCAGGAGAACCTGTATTGTAACATCCTGCAATTTGGTTATGTCCCAGACTTACTGATCAAGGAGATTATGTGGCCACAGAGGAAAATGATCGATGATGTAGAATGTGTTTAAGGAGAGAAAACATTCTCTCAGGCTATGATTCATCCACATGGCTGACCCTGACAAACGACCTACAAACTGTAGTACAGGGTTTCAGGATAAATCCTGAGGGGGTTTAACTGACCTTGTCAGATACAAAAGTTACAGTTCTTGTCATGTACTTCTTGCTTCATCTTAGTCTTAACCATCCAACAGAAAAGTATAACAATGAGGTATAAAAAGTAAAGCCATATTAATATACTGAGCTGCAAAGGCTCAAGTCAACAACTTCTGACTTGCCAGTCCTATGGATAACCCACTACTATTATGGACTACTAAGCTATATTGTTAGAAGAATTCTGAAAAGTTTCTTCTGTGATTTTTCTATTTAAAAATAAAATATTTTCAAGGAGATTAACGAGATTATGAACTTGGGTTCTACAGTCACAGCTCATAATCTCCAAAATTTTAGCAAAAGTAAGGAAGGAATATGAGCACATAGGAAAAAAATCTTGTCAATATTCATGAAGTTACAAAAAATATAATGTAACCAATGCATTGTGATATACTTATTTTGAAGATTTTCTTCAATTTTCACTCTTCCTCCTTTTCACAATATCCATTGTCTTTTATTACATATATTTCCAAATTTACATTATATATTTTTTCTTAATTGCAGAGTATTATTCAAAATATCTCACCCCTCCAATAAATAAAGAAAACAAAAACAAAAGAAAATATTTCCATCTTAGAATGAAAACCAATTTGATGTCAATTTATGTGAAAATTTAGAGGTTTTCATGGATAATGACAACATTCTTTGCTACTTTTTATGTTCAGCATAGCCTGCCAATTTAAATACAGTTTAGGTGTTCGTTCATAGTTGCCAGCCTTCAATTTAATTGCAGCCTTTGAGAAAACAGATATAAAATTTGAATTTTCTACATTATAGCAAGCAAGTCCACTCTTAATGATTTTCTTTCTTTTTCTTATAGAACAGTACATTTTGATTAAAAGAAATAGAACATACAAGTATCGAAGTGAAAGCAGGAATATATGTAGTTTGGAAAGTTATGAATATTTGTGGAAAATATTCCTCTTGTCTTATTTAGATACTAAGGTACCCTCCTCACAGGAAGCATGCAGATGCGAAGCAACCACAAACCTTGGAAAACATTCCTGTGAAACTTGTCTCTTTTGAGCTCCTATAAATCCCTAGACCTGCACTTAGTAGACAGAGTTCAGGTCTTCTTTATACTCTCCTGGATTTCCATGCAAATTGCAACAACTTAAAACATAAAAGTCTAGAGTAATTCCGAATGTCTATGGTGAAATCTTGCAAATCTTAAACATGAGTGCAAATGAGTGCCATAGCTGATGTTTTTCAGCAAACCTAACACTGCTTGTATCTCTTCTTGAAGCAACAACTTTTTCTGGACCTAAATTGTCTATGGAAGAATAGTGTTACATCTTTGTGTTCAGTTTCTACAAGTTGGTAACCCAATCTCTAAAGTAGAAGTAATAGTACAAATTACATTGCATGTTAGAATCACGAGTAATATCAGATCAAAAACCACATTCTAAAACAACTTACAATAAGCATAAGTCATTGTATGTGAAATATAATATAAGGTCAAAGTGCAAAGAGAAAGTGAGTGAAACACAATCAGTGCATAACATTAACAAAAAAAAAAAACTTTTTCATGCTTCTAATTTGCTTTGTTTGTTTTTTTCTTTATTTAGGACAGGGTGCACAGGGTGTACAGGATCTCACTCTGCAGATTGGACTCGTAGTGATCGTCCTATTTGCAGCCCCCCAAATGCTGGGATTACAGGAGCACTCTACCATGATGAGTCTCAGGGGATTTCTCAGCCTCCCCATCAGGGTTGGGGTGGGCAGTGCAGGCCTGGGGATCGAACTCTGGTCCTGTGTCTGCCTAAGCAGGCATTATAATCTGCTGAACTATTTGGCTGGCTCCCATACTTCTAAATGTTAAATCAGAGATTCCATAATTAATACACTGCATATTGTTGTCTTAGTGATTATTCCTTTTACAAGATGCAGATATGATATCCTGTCTACAAACACTATTAGAACAAATCTTTCTTCTCTTGAATTAAGAGAAAGTAGCTATATATCTATCCTAACTATTTTGTATATACAGATACAGAATGGTCTTTCATTTATAAATCCCTTTTTTGTTCAGTTTTGCAGAGATGGGTATTCCACTGCCATCCAAATATTGCAAGTGCATGAGTTAAGAAAAATATTCCAATATAGTCCAGTAGTCCACAATAATAGTGGGTTGCCCACAGGACTAGCAATGTCTGAAGCTGTTGACTTGAGCTGTTCACAGCTCAGCATATTAACATGGCTTCCCTTTTCATACCTCGTTTCTCTACTTTTCTTCTGGATGGTTAAGAACAAGATAAAAGAAATGTAACTTTTGTATCTGAAAAGTCCCCTCAGGAATTATATCAAAACCCTGTTCCACATTTTGTAGATCCTTTGTCAGTGTCAGCATATGGATGAGTCATGGCCATTGATTGAACAATTTGCTCTCTGTGAAAGCCTGGGAGAATGTTTTCTCATCATATGACTCTCCTTATGCACACTCTACATCATGATCACTTTCCTCTGGGGCCCCATAGTCTGCTTGATCAGAAAATGTGTGACACAACTGAATTAAGTGATGTTACAGTACATATTCTCCTATATCCTGAGTCCTCACTGACCTTAAAGGGCTAGGGCCAAAATGTTGGCTGTCCCTGCAGCCCTTATTTTTCTCTAATTTTTGTTCTGCAAACTTGGGTTGTTAACCCTCCAGAAGAGAAGCTTATTATTGCCCTGCAACATAAGCAGTTGGGTTTCACCTCACTATGTGAGTATCGAACATGTAATTGGTTTTGAAACTGTCTCATTGAAATGTTTTTCTCAATGCAATTAATAAAAAATAAAATAAAATCAAAACTTTGAAAAATAAAACTGGCAAAGAACTTGATACTTGCCTAAATTAAACAAGTTACAAAATGTTTTTTGACTATGACCATGTGATAATAAAAAAGAGTGTATATACTTAGAAATTTTCTATTATTCTTGCCAAATAAGAACATGGACCCTATTTCTACTTTCTTTTGGTTCACCTCTGTGCCTTTACTTTTCGTTGTCTATTCCACAACGTAAATTTAAGTTCTCAAGCACTGAAACTGTGTTTTCTACCTTATCAATGTGTGTTTCCTCTGTCAAATAAATAATATACACAGCTAGAAATGTTAAGTTCATGCATTTTGAAGCTTGTAATACACATGCTATTCTGTATTAGAAATTTTAAAGAATGAAAATACATGGTACTCTACTAAGTGAAGTACTACATTATTTACTTAAAGAGTGTGGAGAATTAAATATTTAGTTTAAGAAAATGAGTTAAGTATATATACAGATTGTCCAAACAAAGCTGGTCTGCGGGTCTCATTTCCTTTTTGTTTTATTAAATAAAATTATTCTTTATAGCTGTTTCGTCTTCCAGAATATGACTAACAAAGAAAATATTTGATGTTGGAAATTAAGAGACATGTTTATAGCAACACAATTTGTAATAAGTGCGACTTGGAAATAATTCAAATTCCTATCAACAAGTGAATGGATAAAAAAATGTGTGGTCTTTATACAATGACATGTTACTCAGCCATAAAGAAGGACAAACTGGAGACAGTAAATTATCGTAAATGGATGCAATCTGAGACCATACTCAGAAGTAAAATAAACCAGGCTCACATGAGCAAGCATTATGCCTTCACTCTAGTGTGAGAAACTAAGGAGTGAATAACATCCAAAATGTACAAATATTTTGAAAATGGGAAGAAACTATTCAACATAAAGAGAAATTGAAATATATATATTAGTATATATATATACTAATTTATCTTACTTCTTTGAAAAGAATGGTTAGTGGTAATATTGTTTGGACTATTTAATGTCTTCATCTTTGACTCTGTAACTAATTTAAAGATAAAAATATGAAATGTATTAATCATTGTTATCCTTCTTATCTTGTTTTGAAATTTGTTTTATTTTCTCTTTCTCTTCTTTAAAATAAAAAAAGAGAAATTATGGGACATTTTTAATAAAAGAAGGATTAGGCTGGGATAAGAAAATTGGATGCCTGACTATTCTATACATGAAATTTTCGTAGGTCTGTAAGCCAACTATTGAACTTGTATGGGGCTCAGCTGGCCAGCCTTTCATGGGCAAAGTGTGTTTTCCACTATGCTCACTGCTATGGAAGGCCAAGGGAGAGGTACATGCAACAGTAAGAGAGTTGCTGTTTTCCTCACCACTCTTGTGTGGTTAATGTGAAGGTTTGGCTGCTAACAAAAGACTTATAATTCATGGGTATTAGAAGAACTATCTAATTATTGTTCTGGAAAGTAATTGCACAGGAAATATTAGTGTTTCCAAGATGTTCAGTCTTCCTTGTTCTGGACATCTGGCAATGACTTGAGACGTGGGCCCATTTTCCTGAAGGGTGAGTGATATAGGGATGGTTCTGCAGGCAGCAGGCTGAGAATACAGTCTGGCTAGACAGTCTTCAGAGAAAAATGCAGAAACAAGAATAAGGAATGATATAGTCCAGTAATCCAGAAATACTAATTTAGACAAATTCTGGACTAAAATAAGACATTAATGTCAGTGAGTACAATGAGTCACAACTCCAGAACTCCTATGCTAATACTTTTTCCTCCTCTACTCTAATAAATGAACCAGCCCACTTTAATAAACCTAATGAATTTTCTTTTTTGTGAAACCTGGAATTGAACTCAGGCCCTTGTGCTTGCCAGGGAAGTGCTTATTCTACTGAGCCATCTCCTCGGCCTCAACCGAATGAAACGTTCAATTCAGTACCATTATTCAGGCAGTGATGGCAGATGTACATCTTATACTATTTGTCAGTTTGCCTAAATCAAGCAATTGTTCAAAAGGTAAAAGAGGCTAGACAGCATCTTTGCTTTCTTAGAGATATTCATAAAAATATAATCTAGGTATGACCATCATTTTCTTAATTATGGAACAAAATAGTTTTTTATTACATCATATTTGAAAATGTTTGAAAAGATGAATGTGTACTTAAATATGTTCAAAGTTAGTATAGAAATCTTCCCTAATTTCTCTACAAAGCAAATGTTATCTAAACTTATACATAAAATACAAATTTGATTACACTAAATGACTAAAACATCCATAACAACATTTGGAATTGTTACATATTTGAAATCATGGAAATATTTATAAGTCTTAACTATCTATAGCTCATTTTAATTTTACAATAATGCATCATTTCAACAAATCATATAATAAAAATTTAGGTATGTTTATATCAGAAACACATTAAGTTTCTTCACATGTATAACTTTAAAATTTGCTTGGTTTTATTTTGCATATTTTCAATTAGAATTACACCAGATTGTCCTGGAAGTGTCAAGGAAGGTTAAATCTGACTTTAAGTGTGTAGTAGACATTGTTTTTTCAATTTTGTGAGTATAAACTATTCATAGACTAGAGGTTTATATTTTCTCATACACAGAAATACTAAATAGCTATAACCAACTCTAGTGAATGTCAAATACTTTGATGTGTAACTTTTATAGAGCAAATAAATGGCATTAAGTCAAACTTTCTCTGGTCCCTGCTATCCAAGTCCCAGAGGCAGCCACAGCCCTTCACAAGTGATGGTGACAAGCACTGACCCATGGTGCCTTGGGGCTGCTGCTGAGGTCCTTACTGAACAGGGGCAACCTGAGAACCCTCAGGTGTGCATGGTGTGGCAGGTGAGGGGCAAAGAGCAGGGCATCAGGGCTGTGTATCCCAAGAATGCTGATAACAGGGCTTGGGAAAAATCTATTTTTTTCAGCACTTTTTGGAGTTCTACTGAACACAAACATACACAGGCCGTCTATTCGTTTTCTTCACTGCACAGCCTGGCATTGGCGTTGGTGACTCGGATGGCTAGTTGGGCTGCTCTTTCCACCTTGGCCTTGCAGTTCTTAGAGGAAACATCTAAAAGCACTGTAAGCCCACTATTTGTGGTGATAATCTGATAATAATACTGAAGGCTTAGTCTATTTTTCATAGTAATGCTGTATCTCAAGTTGAGAAAAAATCTAAATGCTTTGCAGTGTCAAGAGAAAGTTTGCATAATGCTGCTAAGCCAGCAGTTTGCGGTCCTGGCACTGTCTTCTTGAAGGCATTTCCTTCACAGTCCAACAAAGAACCAATGAAATATTTACATTTTGTCAGACAGGAAGACAAAGCCAATATAAGCTCTGGTATTCTTGGCATATCATTTTCCAAAATCCAAATATCACACTGTGTAAAAGAGTTAGTGTACCAGAGAATTATACTGATGAAAGTCTACAGAGAACTCAAGAAAATATAATGTTTTAAGAGAATGATGAAAACATCCCTGATAAGAATTAATTTAAGATCCAATATTTGTATGATTCAGAAGATTGCAAATCAGCCTCCAGCTCCTTTGCACAATTCTGAGGGAAATCATTTACTGGCAAAGTTCAGCTCAGCTAGAATTGTTGATGGTACCAGGCAATGCTGGACAACAGCAGTTGCAACAGGAAGCCGTTGGTCACTGCTGTTTCTTGCTGTCCCTGACCAAGCCCATATTGTACTGGGCACTCTTGATGGACTCTAACAGGCATTATATTCATCCTGTTGTCCTCATTAGCTGTTAATTTTTGGAAATCTTTGGTGTCAGAGCTCTGACTACTAGTCATCATTTGTTGGAAACCAATAATTGTTTGCTTTGTGTGCATACTGATGAATATATATTCACAGGATATTTGTAGCCTGTGTTACCTAAGAAAATCATGAGCCAGTTCACAGGAGCTCCAAGGTTACTCTTCTTATCAAAGGGCCTGTGCTGCAGTACAGCAGGGTTAGCAGTCTGGAAGCAGCCTTCAAAGAGGAGCACCTAAGAGGAGTCCTGGAAAGGCCCTATATGCAGCACCTTGAAGGCTGTTTTCCTGAAGTTGAGTACAGAAACCAGTGGATCTTCTGGAATGTTTCTCTGAATGTTAGGCATGCAAGTAAGGGGCCCAGCCACTCCAGCTGCCTTCTTTGTTTCAAAAATGCAAAAGTGTGAAGTGGGGATGGGTTGCTCCATGATCCATGGCTTTACTAATGTTGGGGCAGATAAGGGCAGTGTGAGAGCCAGGAGCACACTGAAGTCAACATGACCATTCTGCTTTGCTTAATGGGAAACAAAAGGAAGGAGGGGTCAGGGAGACAGCTGCTAGCCAGGTCACACTGTGCTCTCCAAGAAGAGGAACTTCAGAGTCTGGGCTGCTCACCTCTCTCAGAAGCACTGCCCCAGCAGCATAAAAGGTGTTGAACTCACCGACTTCTCAAACAATGAATCTTTAGAAATATGCTTATATATAAAATCAAAGAACAAGTTATAGTGTTGATTCTTCCCTGTATTATCTATTAGAGCACAACCCCTGCATCTTAGGGCATGAGGAGAGGACATGCTTTCCTCTCAGCAGTGATTTTGATAATGTCTACTAAATAGAGCATCTGTGGGTGGCTTATGTTTTGGTTAAACAGGGTCGGTCCTGCTGCTGCTGCTCATGTCAACCCTGCTCCTGTGCAAGGACGTGGCCTCCAGTCCTGTCCAAGGCTTCAGATGCCAGGCACCCTATGCAGACCTGTTTCAACCCACAGTCTCTCTGTCTGAATCCATGCACTCCAGGAGTCAAAAGCTCTTCCAGAATTGTGTAAGTTCCTAAATTTTTCCCTTTTCTTAAAAAAAAGATTTCAAATAATTAAGCTTCAGAATAAGTTATATATGAGATCTCTTATTGATAAGTTAAAGAAAGTAATAAAATCTGGAATAAAGAAAAAGGGAAAATTTCATGGAATTTCTGAGTATCAAGAAAAATAGTGATTTCTTAAAAAAATTATTTGTACAGTCTCACTATGTAACCTGGACTCATGCTGTGGGAGATCAAACCCTGGTCTCTGTGTTTGCCTAAGCAATTGCTAAGTCTGCTGTGCTACTTGCCAGACCAAAACAGACTGATTATGTTTAAAACGTGCAGGGATCATTTTATTTTATTTAATTATCACACATGTAACACAAGTCCCCTTTAGTTGTTTTGAATCTCTTTACAATATAATTGTTTCACTACATGTAGTTACTTTTTCTTACTCTACTCATCTGTTAATACACATAAGTGCAGAATTAGAATATTTAATTATTATGAACTATTTCTGCTTCTGTAAAGATTAGTATCAAAGTGTGGCTATAGCATGATGTCTTAAATTTCTTTTTAGAAGATACATTGGTGGGAAATAGACAAATCAACTGGAATTTACCTGTTCAGATTTTTCATACATATACATAATGTATATCATTATAAAATGGTCCTGCATTTGTATCTCCTTTTTTTCTTTAGTTTTGTCAGAGATGGTTATTATATTGCCATTCAAATATTTTAGATGCGTGAGTTCAAAAAATAATCCAATATAGTCCAGTGCTCCATAATAGTAGTAGCTTATCTTCAGAAATGGCAAATTCAGAAGTTGTTGACTTGAGCTTTTTAGAGCTCAGCATGTTACTATGGCTTTCCTTTTTTTTACCTCGTGTTTATATATTTCTGCTGGATGGTTAAGACCAAGATAAAGCAAGACCTATATAACAAGAAACGCAACTTTTGTGTCTGACAAGGTCAGTCAAATCTCCTCAGGATTTACCTCAAAACCCTGTACAGCATTTTGTAGATCTTTTGTCAGTGTCAGCCATGTGGATGAATCATGGTCATTGTTTGACCAATTCACTCTCTGTGAAAGCCTGAGAGAATGTTTTGTCTCCATGTAACTCTCGTTAGGAACACTCTACATCATCGATCATTTTCCTCTGTGGCCCAATAATCTCCTTGAACAGAAAATTTGGGATACCATTGAGTTTAAGAATGTTACAGTATAGGTTCTCTTGTGTCCTGAGTCCTCACTGACCTTGAATGGCTAGGGCCAAAATGTTGGCTATACTTGTAGCCCTTCTTTTTCTCTAATTTTTTGGTCTGCAAACTTAGGTTGTTAACCTTCCAGAAGAGAAGCATAATGATATTATTACCCATATGGTTATATATATATATATATATATATATATATATATATATATATATATATATATATAGAGAGAGAGAGAGAGAGAGAGAGAGAGAGAGAGAGAGAGATGGAAAGACAGAGAGACAGAGAAAAATAATTGGCAGCCATATGACTTTCATAATTCTTTAGTTTCAAGTTTCATGTAGCTCCAAGTAAAGAAAAATACACATCTTTGTAATGTACCAATGTTCTGGAAATGGACTCCATTCATCACAGAATTAAACATGCTCCAATCTTTCTAGGAGAGAAGCTTACCTAAGAATGCTTTCTACATTATGCCAGCCATCGACACATGCCACACAGCTATCATCCCTGGTCCAGGTCTGATTAAAAACCCCTCAAAGGTGGAGGTGAGTCCCTCTCGCAGCTGTACCAGAACAACTGAGGCAGTGCACTGTCATTGCTGTCCTGTAGGCCCCTAAAGGTTACCTGATCCTAATCAGGTAACCAGCAGTCAAACCTTTGCAGAAAGATAGACAAAGAGTAAGTGAAGGAAATTGCATGACGCAGACACAAATTATGTGCACAATTATTTTTTCATAGTTGGTGCTAGATCCATATACTGTTCTAACATGATATTTTACGTAAACTCTTTTATCTAGGATTGAATATAATGCACTGTGGGGAAATGGAAATGAATATCACATTCATGTACATATGAGAGAAATGCCAGTGAAGCTTTATGCATCACAGGTCACTGGTGACTCCCACACGGGCAGCTTTTCTACAGCACTGTTCACTGCCCCACCCTTGGCTTCCCATATGAGCTCAAGGTTCTCTTTCCATTTCTTCTGCTTCTCTAATGCTGACTTCTTCACTCTCCAGTTGTCCCTCTGCCTCCTTCTCTCTTAACTGAAAGTCACCCCACTGTGCATGCCCTGTACAGTATTTTGTGGCAGTACCGACACCTGCAAGCCTGGTCTATTTTCTGATGACAGGAGAGCCTATATGTTAAGTTCTAATATTTAACAGATCACTAATTTTTAAATTAGTACTTTGTTTCTTCTTGTTCCATGAGAAAAACACAGATTTAATTTCATTTCAAATAAAAAGGTAGAATTTTAGAGAAAAAACAAAATTTAATATTATTGATGAGAACTCTCAGAAAGAAATATTTACTTCAATCAGCCAGTTTCTTTCTGTACAAAAACCAGTAACAATGCTTTAAATCCACTTCTCTGGAAGACTATAACATATACAGAATACATTTGAATACACACAATAATGAGGAAGAAATATTTTAGTTAGGTTTGCTGACGAAATGTAACATGTAACTCATCTGGTTTATCTCTTTGTTTTCCTGTGATTTCTCCAACTTTGGGCTTAGTTCAGAGACGATCTCAGATATTTGCTCCACTTGCTGTACTCCTGGAATGAACCCCTGTCACAACTCGCTAATGCAGCACGCCACCTTCCTGGATATAGTACTGATTTTTGAAATGAAATCTGGAGTATTAAAGGACAAAACCAAAATCTTCAAAACCTCATAAAGAATGTAGCAAATCAGGTGAACATCTTTTTTCTTTTGAGGAAAAAACTTTATTGGATAGAAAAGCTTCTGTCGGAGAGGGATGGAAGGGGGCCCGAGCGGGTTGCCCCTCAGGTGAACATCTTGAGATACTTCTTCTTGATTTATTAAATTGCTCACCACTGATGGGAAATGTTTAGAAATCTCTCAGTTTTTCAAAGACAGCCTTTCAATATTTCAATTCCAAGTTCCATCTACGATTAAATCAAGTCGGAGTCTTGGGCACTCAGGGGGAAGATGCCAAGATCAGGATATCTTAGTATTTGTTTGGTTGCCAGGTGCTGCTTTTTGGCATTGCCCACAAAGCTACTAAACAAGTGATTCCTCTTGTGGTGAGTGTATAAATATTTTCCCAGGAAGGAAAATCAGAGGAAAATCTGAAGACAACTATTTCCTTCTGTTATCTTACTACACCTGTTCAAGATTTCAAGTCACATATTTTCCCTTTTGTTCTTGATCTGGAAGATGAGAGTAGGACGAGAGAAAACCCACATTAGCCTGGATTGCATCTCTGCCTTGGCCACTGCAGAGGACCCTGAGGAGACCAGAGCATACTTGATGTCCCAAAGCATTAGTTCATAGTTGTTATCACAAGAGATGTAGAGCTCCTGGAATGGTGCTCATTTTCAACTGTATAGGAAGTAAAAATCCATTTCTTTCTTCATGTTTCTTTTTATTTATTTATTTATTTATTTATTTATTTATTTATTTATTTATTGCAGAATCAGGTTTTGAACTCAGGCCCTTGTGCTTGCCAGGGAAGCACTTATTCCACTGAGCCATCTCCCTGACCCCCAAAATTGATGTCTTTATGTATAATTTTATCAATAATTACTTATACCTAGGTTGAATTAGTATTTGAATATCTTCGTTCATATATGAAAGTAGTAACATAAGAAAATAGCTAATGAATTTCTGAATTTCTCTGTAATAATATACAATGTTAAGAATAATATATGATTACAAATGTAAAAAATAATTTTATTTGTCTGAAGAGCATTTGACTGCTGCATTTGCATCATTTTAATGAAAAAACTACTTTCAAAATAACTACAAAGAATATATTTGTCTTGGTAGACCTAAAGGAGCACCAGGGACGACTAGGACAGGCAGGATTGAAGCAAACAGCTTTGTCTTTACCTCAGGCTATGTGCAACCTGCTCAAGAGTAAGCTTGCCACTCACCATGGTCAAAGGAAGAGAACATAATTTATGGATGAATCTAAGCAGGGAGAGATCCCTTGCTCAGTCTGGAGTCTCTGTCAGGAACAACCTTGGGGGAGTGCAGGTGACAGTAGCATTTTAGCTACTTAGAGTGACATTCTGTAGACTTTCAGAGTTTCCTATAAACCTGAGATCCAGACTTGGAGCCATCCTGAATATCAATTTTTTAAAACCCTGAGTCTGGCAGAGGCGGCTTTCCTGATTGAACAAACTGATCTAGTAGATTTTTCTGCTCAGGTTGGTAGGGGCCTGATTGACAGAACTTAACAATATTAAACTTGGAATATGTGAGATAGAAACTTTAACTTTCAAATCACATATTTTATTCAGTCTGTGCTTATTTCTTGAGTTCATAGTTTGTTCTATAATGTTACTTTTTTATGGAAATGGGGATTGAACTCAGGCCCTTGCACTTGCCAAGCAAGCACTTATTCTACTGAGCTATCTCCCCAGCCATAATGTTACTTTTCCTGTTCCTTTTTTGTATTCCTGTTCATATCATGATATTTACTTAGTAAATTTTGTCTTATAGTTGAAGCAGATGAATTAAAAGTTATAAAGCAAAATGAAAGTAGCAAACACATGCATTTCAAATTCTATGAGAAAGTTATTCTTTTTTCTCCAATTTTGCATGCTCATATCTGGTAATCTAAACAACCACTTTGAGGACAACATTATGCAATACAGCAAACATTGTTAAATTCCTATTTTGGGGGGAATATCTGTATTGTTTTTAATCTTTTGGATATTTTTACTATTTTGTATCATTTTAGATAAAAATAAAAGTGCTATTATTTGCAGCACCAATTTCAGCCCTTCAGGGTCCACGGTTGTGCTGGATGTGTACCTAGTAGGGCATGAATTCAGGTGCCATGTGCAGGCTCCATGGTTGTCGCTGGGCGCTCACACTGACAGAGATCTACAGAGGGAACAGGGACGTCTCGATTCCTCCCTAACACAGCACAGCAGTGTCTTACACGAGACATTCCCCAGTTACACAGCACAGCTCTCACCAGAAAGGACGGCTGCCGTCACCGTCGTGTTCCCTAAGTTCAAAGCCCAGCCATTTCAGTCCGAGAAACTGAAACCAGGCATGCGCTGCTCACGGAACCCTGCAAGCTGCATTTCTTCGGTGGAGGGTGAAGCTTATTTTAGTGCACTCTGATGTGAGTGTTGTCTACTTAAACCACCAAATGCAGAATAAACTTTTTATGTCTAATGTTTTGTTATGGGTGAAAGAGATAAAATGATATAGTTCCTAGCAAACAAAAAATTAATGCTGGTGTATCAGAAGATATAAAGTACAGAGGGCACATTATGGATGTTTTAAGAACTGTTAAATTTCCTTAAATTAGGCAGCACATGGTAACCTTGCCATTTTCCCGTGCTTATGTCCTTTCTACTCTAATAACCTATTTCTTGTCCACTTACCTACTCATGAAGTAACATGTGTTCCCTCTGATCACTTGTGTGGGGCAAGAATGTAAATGTCTACTTTAGCCTGTAGAATGACTAACAGTTTTATGATATCCTGGCAAGAACACATGAAAAAGTGTATGCCTTAAGCAAAGTCCTTTATTTGTCTTTCTTCCTCATATCCTCATTAAACAATTGAAAGAAACAAATGTAAAATGCACTAATAGGAGTAACAACTTTGTCTTTCTTGCAGATTGATCCTGAAATCATAAAGAACGTGGGCATTGTTGTCCGTGGAAGACTTCCATTCATGAAATTAATTGATAAACAAACTCTCATGATTGCCACCTACAACATGCTCCGCTGCTTGTACAGGGATTTAGATAAGGTTAACGGTTATCTCATGTGATTCTGTGTGTATTAGATGTGGAGCGCTAAGCCCGTATCTATTGCTTGTGTGATGGATATTGTTCTAGACAGTGAATTGCTGGGAAGCTCTTCTCCCTTTTAAGGCTTTTTAAATAATTTCTTGGGTGTAACTGTCACTTGTTGCCTATTAAAAAATAAACATTGACCTTTTGTGCTGGAAAACTCTTCAAAATTGTTTTGTCAAGCTTTTATTATTTAAAAGAAAATTAAAATAAAATCTACCTTCATCATTGGTAATATCCCATCAAAATTGTTTAGAGTTACAAAAACTAAGCTTGTAAATAAAACAACCAACAATCACAGTGAATTAGTGTGCTTCAGATTATGAAAATGAAAGAGTCAAGTAACCATAATTTCTTCTAACAATAAAATGAAACATGATGATTTGTAGAAATTATGTATGAAAGTCTGGTATGCTGTCAACTGAAGTTGAAAGTGTTTTGACAAATAATAAAAGTCTGCTTAATGGTAGGGCCAGAAATCAAAACGGATTACTGATCACTTCTAAAAATAGATATGAGACAAATACATTGCATATTTACATCTCTAATAAGTATCTTTTATTATGTTCTACTGCATTTTGCCCCCCTGTATCATCTTGGAAACATTGCATATGTCCCACTGTCTCTGAGTCTAATACCCAAGAGCACTCATGTTGCAACTAGTTGTCATAATCAGCTGAGTCCTATTTGATCCTCCCTCTGTGGTAGCTGAAGTGACAGAACAGGCTCATCAGATCATCAATTACTCTAATGGATCTTCTCTCCAGTTTTGCTTGATCTATTTTTCTATATCGAGTGTGAGGTGAAATATGGCCGAGCAGTCAGGAGAGCTCGGCACCACTGACCTCTCAGCTTCTCTCGGGTGCTTTTCGTTCTGACAAGGAACGATCCTCCAACCTCATCTCAGGGCTAGTGGGACATCTTGCCAGTCACTATGGAACTTAGAGGGGCCACTTCAGTAATAATCTTGTTTTTTCACAGCATTTCTTCCTTTATAGCAGTTTTTTGCACAGCTTTTCCACTAGTTTTTTTCTTCATCCATCTTTTTTTCTCTTGTTTCACTGTATGATCCTTTTGTATTTATTTATTTATTTATTTATTTATTTATTTATTTATTTATTTATTTATTTATTTATTTTTGCAGTACCAGGGATTGAACTCAGGACCTTGTGCTTGCCAGGCAAATGCTTTCTCTACTGAGCTATCTCCTCAGCCCACTCTTATTTTTTAAGGAGAATAAAAAATATTCAGAAAAATTAAAAATGACAGATTTCCCCTAAAGTAAATTATAGGAATTCAATAACATTATACTTTACATTCAGTAGTTGCATTCTCCAATTCTTTGAACTGGAAAAGAATCTGGAAGTGGCTATGGGGTTCCTCACTATTAACTGAACAGCCAAGGTTTAGGGATGGTAATTGAGTCTCTGCAAAGAGTCCAAATTGCTATAACATAAAGTAAGAAAGAAGAGAGTAAAGTTACAGATGTATGTTCCATCATTTAACTATATCGAAGTCTTACCAAAAATATAAACAGAACACCTCACTACCATAAGTTTTCACAGTAAGGTTTACATTTAATTCATGTTATCATGAATAAAATGCATAATTTTTATTTTTGTGTAATGACAGAAAAATTCTTATAATAAATGCTTCTAGTGTGATGTCTGACATTTACAAAATGTATCTGTGCTATTTGAGAAGTCAAATGTAAACTTTTTTCATGTCTATCATAAAGAACGCTAGAGTATACCTAGGAAACATGCTGAATTGCAGTTTAAAGACAATCAATAATTCTATATTCTTTGCAACACTTGTTCATGAGCTACAGCCTTTCCAAATCCATGCAAACAACTTCATAAGAATGTGGAATTCACTGGGTACTACTAGGTTTTGGGATAGTTCCTTATGGTTCAAAAAAATGCCCTCATGTAGTGACAGGAGGAAGGGTTGTTTGCGACATGATGACCTCAGGGGCAGCGAAGCCTCAGGTTAGAGGTCAGAGTTTTTACTTCCAGGTAGTCTCTCCCACATGCTCTTAAGGCAAGAGCTTGTGCATTAAGGGCAATGCAGTCCTTATTACCTAGTAAGTCAGGAGGTAGAAAATATAGTTCAGTGGATTTGTGCTGGATGGGGATTCCAGTCAGGCAGTGGAAGGAGTTTGTATTGAAAGGCTTGACAGCCATGGTTTCTGGCATAATGCTCCATGTGTCTCTGCCCTCTGTTATGCGCTTGAGGACCTGGTGAGTGACATCATCACTCCATAGCTGCTGGCCACCCATTGTTTCATGATGACTCTGTAGCTTCGTTGATTTCAAGAGGCTAAATAGATCTTCCTTCACCTTCTTTCTCAGGTATGGAAAAATGTAGTCAGATTGTTGGGAGTTGATTCAGACACTGGCTGACGTATATGTTCTAAGATACAATCACAGAAGCTTGGAGCTCAGCCTGAAGGAAGTTTTCAAAGGCATCTTCCTTTTGTCCTGAGGTGGAAGAGAGCCCAATGGCTCTCTTCAACTCCAGGATAAAACCCACTCCAAGGAGTAATACTCAATTGGTACATTTAGTCAACTTTTTTCTTATAAATATGGAATTTATTTCTGAAAGATCCAAGGGGCTGTATCTGGAGCTGTTTGTGTGTATTGCAATAGAATAAGCACATCATATTTCCTATTTGAAGTTTGTTTCATGCAATTTTCTAAGTGTTTCTGTTATGTCACTGAATGGATATATATCCTTTTGTGCATTTAAATCTGTCTCCATTTCTTATCTCATACTACTCTTCCCTCTTATTTTCATATAATAACATCATTGAAGTTGTATTTTCGTTTAGATTGTATTTCAAGGAATATTTGTCCATGCAATTTTGTACTGTGTGAACTATTCATTTTGCTTTTAAATCTTTTGGATTTGGAGGTCAGATCCTTCATAGCTGAGGTGGAGTTTTGTTTCTTTGTAAATTATTGTGTCCTAACTGTGCATATACACCTTCATTTTCCTTTATATGCAATTCTTTTTTTTCTGTGTCTCTGCCCCAACATATTATATTGCATATCACTGTTTTCTGTTCATGTCTCCTCTCTAGCAGCAGATATATTTTCCATTTTCTGTCTCTCTATTTCTATCTGTCTGTCTGTGTCTCTGTCTCTGTCTCTCTCTCGTCTTCCTTTCTTCTTTGTATTTCTTTCACCTGCTGATATGGAAGTGGCATCAGAGGCCTTATTAGTTTTATGGTGTTTAATCGTGGTGCTTGATTGACAGTGTCAACTTGAACTTAGAAACTTAACTCAGTTGGCCAGCAATTCCACACCCCAGGGAGTAGAGGAGCCCAGCTAGGGGGGCTCGTCACTCCACAGGTACAACCGGAAAATGAGGGAGTGTGGGACATTCTATTTTCTCCTGAGGAGCGCAAGGCTTCATCATCACTTTGGACATCATTTCTTGACTTCCAGCACAGACTCCTCAGCTTACACCTTGGATCCTTTAGCCTTGTGGTGTAGGCTCATCCTCGCAGACTCATTGGCCTTTCATAGAACACTGCAGTGAGCTCCAGACCTTGAAATGAATCCTACAGTCTCCACTGTGAAGATGCCCTCTGCACACTTACTCATCTGGCTCTGTGGCTGGCAATCATAAGCCAATTCTGTAATTTCTTATGTATTTGTATATCCTGTGTTTTATCTATTCCTCTAGTAAAAACTAGATAGATTAATAATTCTAGGCCAAATACACAGAGTAGGCTTTCCCACTCAGAGGGAGCAAAATAAATCCAGATCCTGTTGCATATCACCAAACAATGCCCAACTACAAACGAAGCTGTCTTTAACACTTGGAGAGAAGGGAGTCCTGCAGACCAAAGGAAACCAGAGCAAAAAGTCCCCATTTCAGTGATCCTTGTCAAATTCCCTGAAGTGAAGTTGGTAAAGCTAAAAACTATTTTCACTTTTCCGGGATAAAGTCACCAAGTCTGAACCATTAAGGAAAGGGACCACCAAAAATTTAAAGCTAGTCCTGTTAACCTCTGAATCTCCTTTAAAAATCAAGAACACGTTTATGGTCTGGGTGCAGATTAGTAAATCACTATTGGGCTAGTCTGATAGATCAGCAGACTAAAGCATCTTCTTAGGCAGACTCATGAGCCATGGGTTCCATCCCAGCCTTCCTTGCTATCTCCACCCCTAGGGCATGCTGAGAAGACGGTTAAGCAGTTAAGACTGAGAGTGGTGGTGTGTGCCTGTAGTCTCAGTTCTTGGGAAGCTGAATTACAGGAAGGATCACTACAAGTCCAATCTGTGTAGTGAGACCCTGTAGACAAAGCAAAAGAAGAGGAAGAAGAAGAAGAAGAAGAAGAAGAAGAAGAAGAAGAAGAAGAAGAAGAAGAAGAAAAAGGAGAAGAAGAAGAAGAAGAAGAAGAAGAAAGAAGAAAGAAGAAGGAAGAAGAGAAGAAGAAGAAAAAGAAAGAAAGAAGGAAGGAAAGAAAGAAAGAAAAAGAAAGAAAGAAAGAAAGAAAGAAAGAAAGAAAGAAAGAAAGAAAGAAAGAAAGAAAGAAAGAAAAAGAAAGAAAGAGGAAAGATCACTATTAACCTAGATGCACC
>PVKA01020906.1:0-39546 GCA_004027165.1 Ctenomys sociabilis | reverse complement strand
AGAAGAGGAGAGGGGGAGGAGGAAGAAGAGGATGAGGAGGAAGAGGAGGAGAGGGGGAGGAGGAGGAAGAGGAGAGGAGGAAGACAGTGCCAAGTGGCCAAGCACACCAGCTCTGGACCCAGAGTGCGCAAGTTCAAACACCAACTCCTCAACCTCTCTGCACTTTGCGCTCTTCATTCATAAAATGGGGCAGTGAGAATAGTATCAGGGTGGCTCTTGGGTCTGCTGTGAAGCTGGAACAAGCTCCTGTGTGCTGGGCACCATAGGCTCCTATTTCCATGATTAAGTTCTGGAAAGAAAGATAAACTCGGTTTCCATTCCAGATCACAGCATACCAGATGGAGTAGGGAAGACCCAGAGTCTCAGTTTTCTCTTCTGAAAAAACAGAGAAGATCACATGACTTCATAGGATTATAGTTGATTATGTAAACAAAAGAAACAGTACACAAAGGCACTTGGGATACTTCAGAAATACTATTCACCACACCAGTGGGCTGAACTCTAGGAATGTTCCTGTTACACACTTTGAACCCGATATGCTTTCTCCAGTAGACACTGCTCCTCCCTGCTGGTGGTGTCCCAAGATGGCCCATCACCTTCTGTTTTTAAGGTTGAGAACATTTTTATCATGAAATATTTCGAGCCTTCAAAAAAGCACAGGAAATTATATGACACCCCGTCTCCACCCTGTGGAGTGAGCAGGTGCTAGCATTTTGTCATATTTGCTTCAGCGCCCTCCTTACAGGAGGAAAACGGTATCACAGATACATCACAACAAAGCTATTTATTAAAAATGTAGCTGAATTCTGGTGCTGATGAGGAACTCCGCACTGGTCCTTTGTGAATACTGAGAGCTGCGAGCTAGCTCTCTGACTTTGATGTCACAGTCCAGCAGAAGACGTGCACTCATAAGCAGATGATTGCTTTGCATCGGACCAGTGTCACAGCAAGGAGGTGTACGAGGGCGGTCACGGAGTAGGGAGCATGTGAGGGCAGAGGGGCTTCCCGGAGAAACTGTCAGAGGCGCACTTTGAAACAGGAAGTCAAATGTTGTTGTCTAGATTAAGTGAGACACAGGCCCTGCAGATTGAAGAGAATGCATACCCAAAGGGCCAGTGGGTAAAAGAACATGTGTGAACTGGGATTATGGAGTGGTGTGACTTCTGCTGTATATTGCTTTAGAGACAAGTTCTCGTGTGTGTTCTAGGTTGGCCTAGAATTCATAGTGCTTCTCGTAGGCCCGTCTCCCAAGTGATGGTGGACCCTGTGAGCAGTGAGATGTGGTGCCTGTTTCCCATGGTTACCATGCAAATGACTGCCAGCCAAGTGGCTTACAACAGCTGGAAGCTTACCCTCTGGGCCATCCTAGGGGCTGAGAGTTGGAGGTGTTGGCAGGACCATCCTCTTCTGTGGCCTTAGAGGTGGCTCCGCCTTTGTTGCTTGGTGGCTTCAGGTATTACCAGCAGCCCTTGGCATTCTTTGGCTTAAAGATACACTTGTCCAGTGTCTGCTTGGTCATTGTATGACCTTCTTCCCTGCCTACCTCTGTTTCTCTTCTTGTCTTATAATGATGCTGTCATTAGATTCAGGGTCCATCCATCTTTAGTAGTAGCTCATCTTAACTAATTGTACTTGCGAAGACCCTCTGTCCAAATGAAACCGCATCCTGAGCCATTGCAATTAGGGATTCTGCAGGTGGTTTGGGTGCACACCACTCGATCTGTAGTGCATGTTCTCCATTTCCAATCAGGACTTTCCTACACCACAGGTGTCAATGAGGACGTGGTCTCCTCACTTCAGGCCTGCTCTTTGGGAAGAAGGTTGGTTGTTTCTAGTTAACTTCTCAGTGAGCTCCAACTCTGGGCTCATTCTGTGGAGGGTGAGAAGTGGGAGCCGATGGAGGATGTGGATAGAAATACCAGAGAAAAAAGATGTCATGGAGTGCTGCGGTGACATCGGTGGGAAGACCTGGAGTGGTTCCCTGGGCACCGTGTGGGCTTTGCGTCTCTGAGACAGGGAGTCTCTGGGCACAAGAGGAAGGGTGCGTGGAGCCATGATGTGGGCTACAGCCTGAGGTTAAAGCTGCCATGTCTCCAGCACCATCAGCTCCAGAAAGCCAGAGGGAGATGGGCAGGATTTTTTTTTTTTTTTTTTTTGTATTTAGGACAAGGTCTACAGGGTCTCACTGCGTAGATCTGCCTCATAGTGATCCTCCTGCTTTCAGCTTCCCAAGTGCTGGGATTACAGGTGTGTGCCACCATGCCCAGTCTCAATCACTGTCTCAGAGCACCTTGTGGGCGGGGCCAGCACAGCATGCCTGCTGACTGCTGCGCTCTGCCTAAGCAGGAGATTTAGTCTGCTGAGCTATGTGGCTGGCCCTTGGACAGGAATTTTTGAAAGGTGTCTTAGTTATTTTTCTCATGGCCAAGACAAAATATCCAACACTCAGAATTGAAGGAGAGAAAGTTTATTTAGCTCACAGTTCACTGAGGTTTCAGCCCATCCTCGGCTGGCTCCAAGGCAGTGCAGCACATGGCAGAGGGCAGCTGCAGAGGACAGCAGAAGCAACCAGGGAGCGTGAGATGAGCCTCTTTCTTTCTTTCTCTTTTTTTTTAATTTTTATTTTTTGTTGATACGGAATCTTGCTACACAGTTCAGACTCATAGTGAGCCTCTTGTCTCAGCCTCCCCCATGCTGGTGTTACAGGCATACACCAACCACGCCTGGTTTCGGGGCTGGCATGGCACGCAGTACCAGGGATTGAACTTGGGACTTTGCCCTTGCTGGGGAAGGTGCTTAGACTGCTGAGCTATCTCCCCAGCCATGAGCCTTTTTCTGTCCTGCATATTGTATCTAGACTTCTGGGGTCACAGTGGTGGCATCCAGTGCCATCCTGTGGACTGATGCAGCAGTCATTCATCCTTCAGCACCCTTGTCCCAGCATCACACCTCAAATCAGTCACACACTCTAGATTCAGCCACCTCTGAAAAAACCCTCTGACCACATGAGGTCTTGCCTGTGGTGGGGGGGACATGTAGACACAAACCATGACAGAAGGAGAGATTTTCCTTATTGCAAAGATGCTGGACTGGAGAAGCACAGTCTTCCACTACAGGGAGCTAAGAAGAGCAAGAGAGGAACTTCGTGTTCACTTGTGGCATCCACAAAATTTAATCACTTATTCCAGTGAATGACATATTGCCATTAATATCCCTCGAAACACTTCTCTTTGCTTGCCGCACACATTCTTGCCACCTTCTGAAGCCATTCTGGAAGTCCTCTTTTGTGAGTGTTTTTATGAGGCATAATAAAAAAAAAATACAATGAGTGCTGCTGCACCTCCCTGGTGGAAGGGGCTGGGGCAAGCACAGGGCTCCGGCTTTGGTCCTGAAGTAGATTTTCAAGCCTGGAGACACACACTATGGTTCCTCCCAACTGGCTCCAGGTTGTTCCTATCCAATTGCTTCCAGAAACTCAGACCAGGTTAAGGAAGAGGTCATGACTGGATGGACCGCAGGATGACACAGCAAGCAACTAAGTGAGACAGAAAAATCAAAAGCCATGGATGGAAGCCAGAAGACATTAATACACATCTGAGTTACACAATAATCACACGTTCCAAAGACAAAAACCATGGACCATGTCTTAGTTACTCTTCTCTTGTTGCTGGGACAAATACCCAGCACCCAAAATGAAGGAAGGAAAGGTTTATTTAGCTCACAGTTACTGGAGGTTTTAGTCCATCCTCGGCTGGCTCCAAGGCAGAGGGGCACATGGCAGAGAGCAGAAGTTCATGGTGGCAGGACAGCAACAACAACAAAGAACAATGCTAAAGAAAGTCTGTCTCCTTGTCTGTCATATTCCATTCAGGGTCTTTGCCCCAGGCTGGGGTGTAGTGCTCACACCCATAATCCCAGCAGTACTAAGACTCATAATCCCAGCCTTGGATCACACATAATCCCAGTGGATCATGAGTTAATCACAAACTCTAGAAGTCCCCACCCCATGACTACATAAGGCTTTGGGGGGACAACTAGACACAAACCATAAAATGTCAAATAAAACTAACAGAAAATTAAAAAAAAATCTGCACTTCGGTGAACGAAAATGACAGTGGCACCATGGCTTGATGTAAGCGTGCCAGCTATGAGAGTTCAATTGCATTGGTTGAGTAGGGCCAGAATGCACTGCAGTTCCTTTAAGATTTTTTTTTTTTTTGTCTTTCTTGTTGAGGGAGAATGTATATTTTATGATTAGTATAACCCAAATGTGACTTGTTGCATAGTGTGCAAGGTATGACTGAAAATACAATAAATGTTTAAATTTAAATGATTTACAGTAAAAGACATATTGCCATTAACCCTTACCCCCAGAAACTCCCCTTACTTTGGACACAGTTATCCCGTCGTTCTTGCCACTTTCTGAAGCAGCTCTGGAAGTCCTCCTTCATAGATATCTTCAGTTGCGCTATCACAGCTGTCTCAAAGTCCTGAAGTGATTCAATGGTTTAACTCCCAAGGTCATTATGAACAGGGGGACAAATCCACAAGTTGCCAGTGACAGATCTGGCAAGTGTTCTGATGGGCCTACCTTTCTTTGAGACAGCCCTTGGCAGGAGAATTCACTGCATTTTTGATCGCATCTTACATAGATGCCCAGGAAAGAGGGCTTCCAGGACTCTCTTAAAAAGTGGCCAGGCGATGGGGTAAGTGTGTTGGAAGGGAGGGGTGGTAGTCAGAAGGATTAGTGCCAGTGAGCCTTGCGCTGCAATAAAAGTTTTAAATTGACACGTACTATGTTTTGGGTCATCCCTTGTATGCAGCCGGTTTGCCGCCTTTTTGGTGGCTCTCCCTGTCTCCTTTTCAGCAGTTGCAGGGTCGTCTTCCCGCTCAAAGCATGGGAGGGTTGTTTCCCCATGGGTAAGCGGAGAGCCAGAAGGGCCAGCCACAATGTACAGTTCTCTAATGGTCAGTGAGGTTGAGAGTTTCTTCATGTACTTATTGGCCATTTGGCTCTCTTCTGTGTAGTGCCTAGTAATTTCATTTGTCCAGTTTTTACTTAGGAGGGCTAATTTCTTGAGCTCCTTACATATTATATGTATGAGTCCTCCATCTGAGGAGCATCTGGCAAAACCCTTTTCCCACCGTGTGGGTGGCCCTTTCACTCTGTTGGTGGTTTCTTTTGCTTTGCAGAAGCCTTTTAATTGATACGATCCCATTTGTTAGTTCTTGGTACCATTTCCTGAGTGAGATTTCATCTTGTCCCAGAATGAACGGCTGTCATTGAGACATCAAATGCCAAATGCTGGTGAGGGTTTGGGAGAAAAGTGAATTCTTCTACATTGATGGGAGTGTAAATTGGTACGACCACGATGGAAAGCAGTATGGAGACTGCTCCGTAACCTAAAATTAGAAATTGCACTTGACCCAGCTATTCCTCTTTTAGGTATCTTCCTAGAAAATTTGGAGACATTGTATCCTAGTGATACATACATACTCGTATTTATAGGAGCACTAGCCCTAACAGCTAAATTTTGGAAGCAGCCTATATGTCCACCAACAGGTGGCTGGATAAAGAAAAGAGAGTATTAACACACAATGGAGGAGTGCTCTGTTGTAAGGAAAGATGAGTGGGAGTCATTGTATTTTATTTTATTTTTTGGTTGAACTGGGGATTGAACTCAGGCCCTTGTGCTTGCCAGGCAAGCACTTATTCTACTGAGCTATCTCCCCGGCCCTGAGAAGGAGTCATTTGTAGAAAAAAGGATGCACCTTGAAAGTGTCATGTCAAGTGAAATAAATCAGACACACAAGCTTAGACAGCATGGTTGAGAAACTCAAGTTATCAGTAAAGAGCAAAAGAAAAGGTAGATACTAGGAGGTAGGAGACAGGGTTTTCTAAAGGAGGAAGGAGATCAAGGGATGGAGGGAGGAGAAAGGACAGGAGGGACAGGAGACAGAAGAGAAATAAAGACAAGGGCACATACCTGCTCTACACACAGAGTGTAAGTGTGGTGACTGCAAGCATGTGCTAACTGAATAAATAGAAGGAGACACAGTAATTTCTATAGGTCATCTGGCTGCTAAGTGGAGGCTCTGGGCATAGCACTGCAGCAGTGCCTTTGGCTAGCCAAGGGTTTCCCCCGGAAGTCCCCCTGTCTGCATAGGGTCTGTATGTAGATCTCCATGTACATGTGTATGTGTGTGTGCATAGGTGTATGCAAATATACACTTTATGAGATTTTGCTTTGCTTTCTTCTGAATTGTGCCATTTTGGTGTAGACACAAAGAAACGTTTGTCACCCTTCTAAATCTCCTTTTTGGAACTGGGGGGATAGCTCAGCGGCATAAGCGCCTGCCTGGCAAGCGCAAGGTCCCGAGTTTGATCCCTGGTGCCGCACACACACTCCTTTTTGTTTGAGATAGCACACTGCCCGTGCTGGCCTAAATTTTCCAGTTCAAGCTTCTTCCCTTTTTCACTTCCAAGTAGCTGGGATTATAGGCACACGTTATTGAATCCATGCCCAAAGTTTTAAGGGCAGAAAGTCTTGTTTTGGCTTTCATAATTTTTTTCCCTCATAATTTCTTTTTTAAAAGAAATTCCCCCTTTAAATCTTGCCAGCCAAGCCAAAGCATCTAATGGATTACTTGGGAGTTGGTGCTGTTGTTGTGCTATTTCCTAGCATCTGTTGGATGCCACATGACTATACTGAGGCTGATTCCTTGTGCCAGTTCTAAGTGCCTGGTGATGAATATTCCAGGTGTTAGAGAGGGCTGATTCTCAGGATATGGCCTGGAGATGAATGGGTGCCTGGCAGGGGCAGCTGGCTGCTGCATTTATGGGTCTGTGACACTGTGCATGAAAGACAGTTGAATTTTAGGCTGCTGAATCAAGTTTGCAGGGCTGCTGAAACCTGATGATCAGCTTGGGCGAGCAGAGTGACCCTCCTATGGCGTTGTGTGTGCAGCTGGCAGAGACATCAGTCCCGCACCTGTGACCCTGAGCCGCAAGGTAGCTCTGGGATCTAAGCAGTTACAGACCGTGCATTCTACGCAAGGGGGAGGGAACCAAGGCTCAGAGAGGTGCCGGGGACTTAGAACTTCTCTTTCATAAGAGGGAAAGGTCAAAGGCAGGAAAAAGGCTTCACGGGTGTTTCTCCCGGAGTCACAGTGTAAGTCACGATCTCTTATTTCTGCACCCGGGCTCCCTTTCAGGCCCTAATTAGATGGGCCTAGGCTCTTTCCCTCAGCCTGGGAGGTGGTCTTGTCCATGATGTTTGGGCTGAGATCAAGGAAAGCTCCTTCCTTTGTCACCTACTCAGACCATCCCTGGGCCCCCCTGGCAAGCAGGGGACGGCACGGGGCGGGGTGTGGCGTGGCATCCCAGAAGCCTGTCTCACCCATGAGTGGGCCTGTCCCCCTTCAGTGTTTTTCCTTTCTTCCACCATTTCTGTGTATGGTTATCCTTAGAGGCATGAAGAATTACCCAGCCTAAACCCCTCAGGCATGGCACAACGTGCTTTCTATCCAGCATTACAGCATCGGTAGGAGGAAGAGGCTGTAGCTTCTACTCCACAAAGGAGGAGACTGGGGGCTGGTGAGAGGGGGCTCCTCCAAGGCACTTAAGTAGAATCCAGCTCTGAGTATGAAGACACATTGTCTACTCTTGTCAGAGGCTGAGATATGCTACTCTAGGGCTGAAAGCAAGGCACATCCTTTTGTTGGGGGGGGTCTGTGAATAATTATTTTCTCTTTCCAGCATATATGAGTTTTTTCTCATTCCACCTCTCCCTCTCTCCCCCTCCTTTCCTCCGCCCTCCATCTCTTCATCCATTCTTCCTTCGCTCCCTTCACCTCTCCCTCCCATCCCTTCCCCTCTCCCTCCCTTTTCTCCCTCCTTCCCTCTATCCATTCTTCCTTCCCTCCCTCCCTGCCTCCCTCTCTCCATCCACCCTTTCTTCCCTCCTTTCACCTCTCCCTCTTCTCAACTCCTTTCCTTCCTCCTTTTCTGTCTCTTATTTTGACTTATTAAGATATCATTGATATACAAAGCCTACACATATTTAATGAATCTAACTGGCTGAGTGTGCATGCATATACATGCTCACGAATCCCCTCCTTCTGCCCGTGACCATTTGCTGTGTGGTGCCCTTTGGCTCAGCTTGCATAACTGGAGGTCTCTGATTAACAAGCAGAAAAGGCTGGCCAAACGCACCATAATGATGCTAATGAATAGCAAAGAATATGAAAACCCTTGAATTCTTTGTGACATGTCTTTTCTTCCCCCAGGGCTTAGAGCCAAGACTGGAAATACTGCAGCATTAGCTGTGTCAGACAGCGGGACTGTGAGTCACACGGGAAGCTTTCTGTTCCAGAAGTGCAAGGGCGAGCCCCAGAGCGGCGGTCCTGCCACAGTTCCTCGAGAGCTGTCATTCCAGCAAGGACTGGCTGAGCTGCGGAGTGGAGCAGAAGACCTGAGCAGAGAGTGAGCGCCTGCAGCAGAACCATTAGCACCGAGCCTCACTTCTCACTCTAAGTCTCTGAGCCGGGTGGTCATGATGAGAATGATAACCTACACTCCTGGGCTTCTAATAGTGTGCCAGGCTCTCTGCTGAGCCCTTTCCATGCATTGCAGGTTTAATTCTCATAGCACCAATGCAGTTGGCACGATGGTCATCCTCATGGTGCAGAAGAGGAAAGTGAGGTGCAGAGAGACAAAGACCCACAAGCAGCAGCTGGTGGAGGCAGGGCTCAACCCAGGCAGGCTGACTGCTGGACTTGAGCACGGAACAAGTGGAGCCCGCAGAGTAAAAGTGTAGTCTGAATGATCCATTTGCTTAAGACTGATTATGCTATGGGGAGGATGTAGGTGAGGTTAGGGAAAGTGTGGCTGTCACAATGCCACAGGAGGGGGTGCTGCTGGCATCACGTGGCTAGAGGCCAGGGGTGGGCTGAGCCTACTGAAGGGCCCTGGAGGCTCCCCTTCAAAGAACAATCCAGACAGAGAGGTCAAAAGTGCCAGGGGAGAGACACTTAGAGCCAGGCCAAGACCCGAGCTCTAGGCTCTGGACTCCTGGTATAGTGCTCATCCCATGAACAAATGAAAGCTGCCGCTTATTACCCTTGGTTTGTGCCAACACGGCCATAGCTCTTCACTTAAGGATGTGCTGTGTTCTCCTTCCGGGTTTGCTTTCCATCCCAGTCTTCTAGCTTCTTGCTGGCAGTCGAGGCGCTCATGGCTGTGCCTCTGCTCTCTGCTTATCCCGTGGTTCTGCACGGGACAGTGAATCCTCAAAGGGAGGGGTCAACATGGTGATGTTGCATTGGTGAGGACTTCGATGGTCGTGCTGAGGACAGACACGGAGGCAAAGGTGGTGGAGATGCCGACAGGAGTAAGGAAATGATAGTTCTTCCTGGCTGGCAGGGTGGAGAGCGCCCAAGGTGAGAACCCTTACACTGGTTCTCTCAAGAGAAGTCAAAGCCTGCTGGGCAGTGGTGCAGGAGCATTCCCAGTGTGTGAGCTGCACCCTCTTCTCTGTGGCCCTCCTTGCCCATCCTCAGACAAGTAGCCCTTTTCCCCTGGCCTGGACCCCAGAATTAGTTCTAAGCCAGTGGGAGCTGGTGGTAAGGGAGGTGCTGGGTTGGAAAATGGCATTGTGAGCCTGGTTAATTTTCTACTGCATTAATATTAATAGCAGACAGTTAGCTCTGCATGTAGATGTGGGGTGTGGAGGGGGGAGTATGTGGGAGCAAAGGGTCCTGGAAGGTCAGTGGGCTGGTGGGAGCAGGGGTCTGCTGGGGTCTCTGCTTCCTCACTCCAGGCCTCAGCTTACCCTTCCTTGAAGAAGGGGCTGAAATGAGTGATTCAGAAGATACTTTCTTAGGGCCAGGGAGATGGCTCAGTGGGATAAGCACTTGCCAGGGAAGCTTGAGGGCCTGAGTTCAATCCCTGGTTCTGCTAAAAAAAAAAAAAAAAAAAAAAGATATTTTCTTCCCCTGCATTCTGTTGTGGCATTTTATGGCAGCTTGGATTCCCTCCACTCAAAGCATGGAGTCCTGAGATGAGTCATCTTCAGAATGTAACTGGGTCCCTTTTAGTGACAGGGAACTCACTACCACGTGGGACAGCTGGTTCTGTCATTGGCAGCAGTGAGTGTGAAGGCCGATAGCAACAGTGGCAGGGCCACCTTGGGATGCTGAACAAGGTGCTTGTGCTTTCACCCCTGGGCTTACAGGGGTGCTCTGAGGGGGGTGTGCACAGCACCATCTGGATGAAGACAAGGACAGATAGAGAAACTTCCCACGATTCCCCTGTGAGGACAGGCACAACAGGATCTCAGCCCTGGGTGGTTTTACTTCAAGGTGCGTATTTAAGTGAAAAACTGCAGGATCTTCCAGTGGGGCAGATGCAGTCCTGGCACCCTTGAAGAATGGCATCGCGGGGACAGGGGCAAGGTAGCACCTTCCGTGGCACGAGATAACTGTTCAGCGGGACCAAGCACTCACCGTGTGCCAGGCATAGCTCACTTGATTTCCGCAACAACCCCTGCCTCAGGTATTATTACTTACTGTCTTTTTTCCCTTCATTTTGTTTTTATTATATCATGTTTGCTTAATTTACAGCGAGCAGAAAAATGAGCTGGGTCTTGTTTTGGTCCAAATATTGATGTCTTAAAGGTTTGGACATAGTCAAATCCTCTTGGATGTTGGTTGCATGTAGAAATCAAATGGAACATGACATCAATTGTTGGACCCTAGCAGCCAAATTCACACTGGGAATCTTCAGACCTAGTGCTGTTGGCTACATTCCTTAGAGACATTTTTTTAAAGGTATTCAGTACAGGGTCTACAGAGTTTCACTACGTAGTTCTGACTCATAGTTATTCTCCTGTTTTTAGCTTCCCAAATCCTGGGATTACAGGCGCGCGCCACCCAGCCCTGTCTCAATCGCTGTCTCAGTGTACCATGGGGGTGGGGCCAGCACTGCATGCTGGGAATCGAACCCTGGCCCCTATGCTCTGCTGAAGCAGGCACTTTAATCTGAACTATCTGGCCAGCCCCATATTACGTATTGCCTTGACTTCCTAATTACCACAAAATTTAAGAGAGTCTAAAACTATAGACATGAATCATCTTACAATCCTGAAGCTCAGAGGTCTAAAAAGCCTGTAGACCCCATGGGTGGGCAAATGTCAAAGCGCTGAGTCCTTCTGGTCACTCCAGGCGAGTCCATTTCCTTGCTTTTTTTTCTCAATTTGTAGAAGCCTGGTGTTCACTGGTGTGTGCCCCCTTCCTCTATTGTTAAAGCCAGGAAAGCAGCTTCTTCAAATTTCTCTAACTCTGCTGCCTTCATCCCTACCGCTGTCTCCCTGGTTCTGGAGCCTCCTTTCCCCCTATAAGGACCTAAGCCCCTTGACGGGTTACCTGGAAACCATAAGACAATGTCGCATTGCAAGACTCTTTGCCTGATCACTCCAGCCAATTCCCCTGTCCCATATAAATTAACCCGATCCTTCCGGGGACAGCTGTGTTGTGGAGTGATAGCCCATTTCACCTGCCAGCAGGTGGACCAAGGTGGAGGTTTTGGGGTGTGTACTCCCCAGTTCTGCTGTGCCAGTGGCAATGTAACCCATCTGGAATATATTCAGGAGGCGATGTCACAGAGAGGCATGCAGTGAGCAAAAAGAGAGGAAGCCCTTGCTTTGGTGGGGCCGAAGGTGCAGGGAAGGACACCAGGTTCAGGTAAATAAACTCACCAGCCAGTAGGGGTCGCTGTACACCGGGCGAGTGCTCTGAGCCCAGGGCTCTGCTAGGGGCCAGGAGGGGTCTCCCGCCCCCACTCTCCGAAGCCCCCTGGCTGCCACCTCCTCCCAGCTGTCAGAAGCCAGGTGGCTTGGAGGCAGCGGGGCTCTCTGTAACAGCACCTGAGTGAGATGTGCCTGCGAGCCTTGAGAATGGACCCTGCTGTGGCTTCTCCCTGTCAGTGGCTGTCCCCGAGGGAAGCTGGGGCAGGAGGAGGCCTCTTTCCCTGGAGGGAGAGGAGGTGATGAGGTTCTCTAGAGCTGCTTCCCACAGCAGCACGGAAGCTACCCTGAGGGCCTGGCCCTTGCTTTTCATTTTGTGAGTGACAAGGGAGAGACCTACAAAGTAGATGTGCTTTCTTGTTGAGCATGTGTTGGGACTGACTTGTTCTTTGTGAAAGGACCTTTAGCAAAAGCTTCAAGTTGGGGACTAAGAGACCTGAACTTGAATCCTGGCTCCACTGTGTGGCTACTGAGTAACTTCCTCACCTGTTTCCCTTCCTTCCTTCCTTCCTTCCTTCCTTCCTTCCTTCCTTCCTTCCTTCCTTCCTTCCTTCCTTCCTTCCTTCCCTCCCACCCTCCTTTCCTTCTCTTTCCCCCCTAAGGTTCGCCATGAACTGCATTCCTAGTCTTTTTATTTATTTATTTGTTTGTTTTTGAGACAGTTTTTGCTAAGTTGCCCAGGCTAGGCCAGAATTTGCAGGCCTTCTGCCTCAGCTTCCCAGAGTGCTGAGGTGAGGCGCGCCCCATCACACCCTGCTGCCTTAGCCCATGCGTAGTGGAGGAGGAGACGCATCCACGTCACAGTGTGGAAAGGGCTCGTCCTGACCACATGGGCAAATGGCCAGGGGTATGACAAGTGTTGAGGAATATGGTGCAGTGACAAAATCCTGCATGAAGTAGCTAATGCTCCAGCGTGGGGGACAGACAAAAACCAAAGAGTGAGCTGGGGGTGGCACCATGCCCCTGTAATCTCAGCACTCTGGCAGGCTGGTGCAAGAGGTACACAAATCTGATCCCAGCCTGTGTAACTCAGCTATTTAGCAAGACCCTGTCTCAAAGAAAAGGGGAAAGCTCTGGGGGGTACAGGCTGGTTCAAAGGCCTTGGGTTGAATCCTGTGTACTGTGGGACAACAAACTTCCTTCCAGGAAAGAACACAGAGTAGCAGTTAGTTGCGAGCAGTGCTTTTTCGGGCGCAGCTTGCACTGTATTGGCTCCCGGGCAGGGGGAAGCCACTTTTGTAAAAGGCAAAAGATTTATATGATCTGAAGAGAAACCAGAGTATAGGAAAGCCACTTTTGTAAGGGTGGTCAGGGGCATCTCTTCAAGAGGGAGACCCAAGGTGAAACCTGAGGGTGAGAAGTCGTCAGTGACAGAGAAGTGTGGCAGAGGCAGGTGGGGCGGGCAGCATGTGCTGGGGTCCTAGGGCCTGAGAGAGATGAGCTTGTGCCTAGGAGGGAGAGGAAAGCCCTGAGCGAGGAAGAGCAGGGCGTGAGGGAGGACAGGAGGGGGAGTAGTGTCCCAGTTTGAGTTTTGCTTTTAAAAGACCATACTAGCTGCTGGGTCTTGTGGGGTAGGGGCTGGGGTTGCAGAGAACAAGTCCAGCAGTGCAAGTGAGGGGAGAGGTGACCGGGTCTGGGTTGGCAGAAGTGGAAGAGAACAGGAAGCTCACGGTGCAGGCTGTGAGCCAGGCTTATGTGAACCCAGCAAGCCCTCTGGGAGGCCGAGGCAGGAGGATCACAACTTCAAGCCAAGCCCGGGTAATTTAGTGAGACCATATTTCAAAATGAAAAAATAAAAATATAAAAGGGCAGAGGATTCAGCTTAGTGCAAATGTCCTGGGTTCAATCCTCAGTAAAAACAGAAAGAAGGACAGAAAGAAAGATAGGTAGATGTAGGCTGTGTTCTAGATACATAACAGAATTGGATCTGTGTATTTTTCTTTCAATAATAATTTAGTACTAATTTTATCATTTAAAATATGAGACTTAAGCCAGGCGTGGTGGTGCAGGCCTGTAATCCCAGCACTCGGGAGGCTGAGGCAGGAGGATTGTTGTGAGTTCAGGACCAGCCTGAGCTACAAAATGAGCTTAAGGCCAGCCTGAACTTCATAGTGAGACCCTGCCTCAAAAAGACAAAAAAAAAAAGAGAATTACGGAGTTTATAATCTAACAGAAGGAGGAAAACACATAAAGCAAAACAGCAACAAAACCATCATGAAAACAAGCAAATAGAAGTGACTAGAAATCAGTAGAAATGAGACGCAGCAAGAGACAGGGGACTTCTCTGAGGGGTGGATTTTGAACTGAGCTTGCTGGAGGAGGAAGAGTGAGAGAGGTATTTCACACCAAAAAAGCCTCTTCGGAAATAACAGGTTGGAATGTTCTAGAAGGAACAGGGAGTCAGTGTGAGGGTGAGTGGCACCAGGCGAAGACATTTCATCTGGAAAGTATAAGGAGAAACTATTTGGAAAGTTGTGTCTCTCCCCACCCCTCTTTGGGACTGGGAATTGGACTCTGGGGCTTCCCACTGAGCGGCATCCCCTGTTTGTTGATATTTCTTTGTTTTGAGACAGGGTCTCACCAAGTTGCTCAAGGCAGAATACATAATCCTCCTTCCTCAGCCTCTGATTGCTGGGATTACTGGCATGAGCTGTCTGTCACACCCCATCCTTGGGAGTTGTAAGCAGGAGAGTTTCTCTGTTTTTGGATTAAGAGGTGGGTCTGCTGATTCTGTGTGAGAATAGTGCGTCCCCTTTAACAACTTATGGCTGGTGAGGCCCTCGGGGAGGAGGTTGGTAGGTGGGGGGTGGGGGTGTTCAGGCGCCAGCGGTGGGCTCACTGCAGCTAGGCCGGCCCGCCTGGTAAGGACAGATCAGGTCTGAAACTCCAGGGCTGTCTGGAACAGCAAACCATCCAGGAGCTTCAGGCTGGAGCTGCCCGGCAGCTAGACAAAGGTGTCCTGCTGTGAAGTCATCTGACCTCTTCTTGCCAGATGCATCTGCCTGCCATGGCTGTTTTTGTTCCCCTTGGCTGCTCCGTGGAAATTAAGAGGATATTTGCAATGACTAATGTTGCTAATTCTGATCAAACAATTTAAAATTCATCACTTGCCACATCAGAGACCCACTAGGAAGCAGAATGAAGACGTCCTTTGCTGTGCTATCTATCATGATTGGTCGGAAACAAAAAAGACATTAAGATTAGTCTCCACTCGAGCCACTGCTCAGTATGCTGCCTTCTTTAAAATATCCCGTCTCAACCTGCACAGCAGCTCTCGGTCTCTTCCTGGATAGGCAACGGAAAAGAAGGACCCCAGGGGACACTGCGGTTCCGAGGTGCTATGACTTGGCTCTGTGGCTGCACGGAGGCCCTCAGGACCTGCCAGGACGCTGCGGCTTTGCTACTTCCAGCCCAGCTTCTGGGGAGCTTTCCCCTCTCCGAGAGTTAAAACTCTGGAAGCTAAATATTAAAAAAAGAATCGAGCTTCTTGAGTTACCTAACCGAACTTGAGTCATTCACATACCACCTGTGTGATTTTTTTTTTTTTTTGCTATATCTATACTCATGTTCTATTTTTACTTGATATACAGCCAATGCATCTTGAAATTAAATCAGTGTATTTCAAACAGGAAACTTTATATCACTACTATAAGTAGAAAACAACATCACAAAGATGAAATGAATGCTAAGTGTAAAAATAAATACAATGTTTTTAAAAAATTAGGTAGATTAGTTTTCATTCTTTGGGTTTTATTCTGCACAGGTTTGCTTACAGCGTTTTATATTTGCTTGGTAAAGCTTACATAAAAATGGATAAGCAATTAAAATGCAATTAAATACAGATTTGCAAGATTTTTGATCATTATGTAAATATTAAAGAATTAAAATGCGTTGTACATATGTACCAGCTTTCCACAAGGAATGTAAATATTATGCACCATGTACATGTACCAATAAACTAAAATTTAAAAAAATAATTAAGGGAAGAAAGGTAAATTGTCCGGGCTGGGGAGATGGCTCAGTGGAATAAGCGCTTCCCTGGCAAGTGCAAGAGCCTGAGTTCAAGCCCTGGTTTTGCCAAAAAAAAAAAAAAAAAAAGAAAGGTAAATTGTCAATCGAAAAAGAGAAGCTTATACATAGCCGAAATGAGATCAGAAACAATGCTAGATGGAGGCTTTGCTAGTGATCCAAGCAAGGACTCTGAGTTATGAGAGAGCAGGAGTAATAGAGAGCTGTAAAGATAAGCCCCCAACCAGGGATTTGTCCTCTGCATTAACTGGATGAGTGGGAAGAGTTAGAAAGGATGATGTTTTCTCCATGTGATTGGGAAGGACTTTTATTTTTGCTGGCTCAGGCTGCCTTCACTATGTGATTGGAATGTAGTTTCCCCAACACCCTCAGTACTGGGGCTTGAACCCAGGACCTTTATACTCAGCTCAGTAAATTGTTAAATTGTTCAGGCTGGGTTTAAATTTATAATCTCCCTGCCTCAGGCTCCTATAGTGCTGGGATTAACAAGTGTGCGCTACCACATGCAGCATAATTGGATATTTAGTAATGCTGTGTTGGGCCCAGTAATTTAGTGTACCACCAGTCTGTTTTCCACACTTTGAGAGTCACCAACATGATCTGGGGAGAAAACTCCTTTAGAATTCTCTCCCTGCTCACTAGAGATTTAATGGTTATGTTAATGCCTTTTGGTTTGAGTGACTGGCCATCCGCAGGTAGAGCTGGAGTTTGTCCCTGTAATTGCAGATGCTCCTTGAATTAAGTTGGGGTTCTGTTCTATACGCCCACTGTGCGTTGAAAATATGCTTAAACTGGATGGCATTCAGTCCACCTAACCTACCAAGCGCCCCAGCTGTGATGGTTATGCTTGAGTGTGTCAACCGGACTGGCTTTTGAAGCCACCTAGAGAATGGGTGCCTGAGGTGACTCAGGGGACTAACACCAGGCACTACATCTGGTCTCTTGCCCCTCCCTCTTTAGCACTGTGTAAAAATGTGGCTCCCTGTTCTGCTTCTTGGCTACCACAAAGGAGGCAGCTCTGCTCTGCCAAACGCTTCTGCCATGATGTTTCTGCTTGGAGCTTAGCTATGGAGCATCTCTTCTGATAGTGGAGATGTGGTCCACTGTTGCTGGCCAGCACCTTGAGAGGGTACTAGAGCTGCTAGCTTGGCAATGATCTTAATCCACTTTCGCACCACCATAAAGCCTGTAAAAATCTTAGTCTGTTATAGGCTATAGACTATGTTTACAAAGTTCCTTTTAGAAATGCCATGCCTTGTTCTTCTTTTATTATAAGTTTTAATTGACAAATAACATAGTAATTGATTACATTTTTGGGCTGCAACCTGATGTTTCAATACATGTGTGTGTATTCAAGCACACTCATCTCCCACATCCTTACATTTTGTGCAGTAGATTTAAAAAACTTACACATTCTGCCAAGCTGGGATTTCTACTCTCTTAACTTTCATGGTTGTGCTAGGATCTCATTTTCTCTGCAGGGCATGAGTGTTAGGCCTCTGGAATCTTCAGAATTGCCTCAGCAGTGTCTGGAAGATGACCAAGAAAGTGGGCAAGTGCTATTTGTTAGGGATGTCATCAAAGATACATAAGAGTTAGATTAAGAATTATATTAATCTCTGTGTGTGTGTGTGTGTGTGTGTGTGAGAGAGAGAGAGAGAGAGAGAGAGAGAGAGAGAGAGGGACAGAGAGAGATTGTGCTTGAGCATGATGCTACCTCTTCATGATATTCATCATCTATGACTATTAATCATGAAATATTTACTTGAATAGATTAAGGAATGTCTAGCAGATTAACAAAGTTCTGAGTATGTCTGGGGATGATTCAGATGGGCAAACTGAGGGAAAGACCTAACCCTGGTGTGGCTGGTATCGACCAATAGGCTTCCATTCTCAACCGAATAAATAGGGGAAGAGATCCAGCCCTCACCACTGCCTTCACACATCATTTTCCACTTACTTCAGCCTTTAAATGCAGACTTCCATGAATGACTCTACAGTGAGCTTTCAGGCCTTTGATCTTGAACTAGGGCTGAGGCTTCGATCCCTCTTGTTCGGAAGCTTCTGTCTTGAGTTGAGCATCTACGGAGCTCTCTGGTTCTCCTGCATGGAGAAGGCCATGAAAGAACTTCAGTTTTCTCAAATATAAATTGAAGAGGGAAACCTTGGGGCACTTGAGTCCCTCTGTCCAAAATGACGTTGCTCATGTCATTTTGTCTGCCGGGAATGTCCTTCTTGCCCTTTGCTAGTCCTGCACCCTCAGGCTCAGGCTTATTGACTACTTCTGTAATCTTTCCTGAAACCCCCTTTCCTTTGAGAGTTGTTCTCTCCCTACATGGAGGTTGCTTATAATCTAAGCACTCATTATAATTTGTTGAAATTCATCAGGCTCGGACCTCCCTGGGATTTATGTTTATTTCCTTGAGGTCCAGCAAGGTTCAGCAGATGGGGGACATGGGCTGGGACAAGGCCTTGGGGGAGCAATGAATCTTTTCTTCTCACTCCTCTGAGGAGTTGCTTCTGCAGGCCGTGTTCCAAACATCCCCCAGGAATCCCTTCTTTCCTCCCCACAGTGAAATGAGCCATAGAGGAGGCATTCCAGCATCCATTTACTGGGTTTCTATCTCCCTGGGGTTTGCCAGCCCCACTCCATTGCTGACTATAGCAGATCTGAGTCAGGTAAGGAAATCCAGGGGGGAAGTCTTCAGTGGCAGTACACCTGCCACACAGCCAAGGAGGGTGAGGATGGACCCATGGAAGGCCTGAGCTCAGGCTGGTGGACTGAGCCCTTGCCCAGGAGTGGGCAGCCCTGCCATGTAGGGCACTGTTGATGTCCCCGCCCAGCCCCCCCTTCATCCCGCTCGAAAATGCTGTGGATGAGGGCTGCGGATAGCTCTCAGCTGCTCAGGGATTTATCTTCAGGGAATTGTTCTTGGCAACAGGGGCCATTTCCCCAGGAGGTCATGCTGTCTCATCTGTGGGACAGCACAAGTTACGATTCATTGACTGCTCCAAGCCTGCACCACAGGTCAGACTTCGGTGTCACTTGACCTGAGGCCACACCTCCTTTGATTTTCCTTTGACCCAGTTGTTCCCTTTCTGCTTCTCTTAAGGACCCTTCTTCTGTAAAGCATGGTCTGCAATTCCCATCTTGTCTCTGCTTCTAGGAAACAGGGTGCTAGCCACAGGATTAATATTACTCAGGAGATCCATGCAGCTTTGTAGAGATTGGAGGTCACCAAATGGCCTCATGTGAGTTACTATCTTAGTCACTTTCTTGTCCTTGGGGCAGAATACCTAACACTTCAACTTAAAGGAAGAGACATTTATTTTGGTTGGCAGCTTAAGCCTGTGGTTGATTGACTCCAAGGCAGAAATGACAGAGTAGAAGGGCCTTGGGAAGAACTGTGTTTCACTTGTGGCAGTGAGGAGTACAGAGAGAAGGGAGAAACTGGAGACAAGAATGTGTGAGGTCAGGGTGGCCCCCAGGGACCCTCCTCCATCTGGGTCCTGCCTCCTCACAGCAATTCAATTTTGAACTCAGCGGTGTTGCATCCCCACGATCCAGTCACCTTCCAAATACTTGACATTTTTTTTTTTTGTGGAGGGGGACAGCTTAGATTTACACCATAGCAGTTGATGAAGGAATGAGACCTACATTTTCTATGGGTGACAGAGAAAGAAGGAAGGTGTACTCATAGGCTGCTGTGTTAGAACCAAGTTTGAATCCTGGCCAGCTATCTTTTGGCTATGTGTCCTTGGATAAGGACAGTTTCTCTCAGTTTCCCTGTCTGCAAATGGAGATAATGAAGTGCTTCATTTATAGAGTAGTTAAGAGGATTCACTAGAATAATTCATGTCGAGAATTTAAGAGGGTACATGGGGAGTGCTATATTATGTTACTATTATTATTACAGATGTTATTACTACTAGTATCATTGCCATTTAAAATGCATCTACAATGAGAAAATTGCCTCCTTTTTAGAGAACCACTTCTGTTTTGAATCAAGAGCCTTCAGTATGTTCATATTCTTCTATTCAGTAGTTTCCAAAGTTGGAAATTTAGCCCCAGAGAATAATCTGAAATGTAGATAAGGTTTTATTCATCTTTGTCTCGTGACAATATCATTTACAATAAGGATAAAAGGATAGAACTGTCCAACCACAGGGCAAGGTTTAATTTGTATGTGTTCTTTAGCCCTAGCCTCTTCAAGCAGCTCTGCTGTTCTCGGAGGCAGGAAGATCACAAGTTTGAGGCCAGTCTGGGTAAGTTAGGGACTTAAGACCCTGCCTCAATATTAAAAATGAAAGAGAGAAAGAAAAAAAGGCTGGTGATATAGCTCAATATGAATACCCTGGAGTCAGCCCCTATTACTGGAAAAAAAAGACAAGGGGAGGGTGGGATTCTGAAAAATTGACAAGAACACTGTAGGTAGAAAGAGGTGGAGATTTTCAGCTCAGTTTTACAATCTGGGATGAGTACCTCACCTGTGGCTAGCTATTGTGCCCTGTGCTGGGATCTTACTTGGAAAACCATAAAGGACTTCTCAGAGGAGGCTGCTCTCCAGGGAGCTTGTCTCTTTGGATGCCCAGATCATCAAAAAGAAGATAGAGGACTTCTGGCCAGCAGAGGCTTAGGAAGCGTAATTCAGTTGTTTTGCTTTCCAGTCTGAGCTCCAGCATTTGCCACACACCTGAGCAGATGTGTACGCGACCTTTGACACATCTTCTAAGCTCCAATTTAGGATAATTTCTCCAGGTGCTTGTCAATTCTAGCCTTCCTATCACCATAGTAACCCACAAGATAAAGAGGGTGGGAGGAAAGGTTTTGATCTGATGTTGCCTGGGGCTTGGAGGGATCCTTTGATATTCTCCGAGACCTAACATCATCACGAAGCCAGCCACTGTGCACTCAATATGCCAGGCTACCAGATTCTACACCTTTGTGGTGTTTGTACCTACTTCAGCCATGTAAGAAGCAACTGGAAATTCTAAGACAACAGCAGCAGATTCCCATTATGCAAATAGTGGCAGATTATATTTCTCAAAGATAGCTGCAACAGTATCTCCAGACTGTGCGCCAGAGCCTTACTGGCTCATGGACATGTATATCTACGTTCTTGTGGATCTGGGTGGCTTTGGTGATAACTGACTGGGCCTTGGCCAACTGAGCAAAGCAGAAGTGATGTTACATACCTTTCAGAGCTGGTTCATGAATATGTCACACACATCTTCATTGTATTGGCTCTTGAAAACAGCTGCCATGCTGTGAGGAAGCCTGAAGGTCCTGTGGGGTCCCATGGGAGGAGGAAGGACTGCCCAGTTCAAAGCTTCCAGCTGAGAGACAGCCTGGGGTCACCAGCATGGGAGTTACGTTCTTCGCCTTGATCTAATTACACCAGTAAATGCTGCACGGAATCCAGATGAGCTGCTTCTGCTGAGCCCTAACTAAATTGTGTGTCTGTGAGTGAAATAGATTGCTGTGGTTTTAAGCCATTAATTTTTGAAATGGTTTATTACTTGGCAAGAGATTATCAAAAGAAATGTGTAACCCCAGAAAGCAATTTTGCTTTGTGGATGGAGAATATTCACCAAATTTCTACCCTTCTGCATGCATTTCTAATTCTATTTTAAAATTAGACCTCTTGCTAGGCGTGGTGGCTCATGCCTGTAATCTCAGCACTCGGGAGGCTGAGACAGGAGGATTGTTGCGAGTTCGAGACCAGCCTGAGCTACAAAGTGAGCTCGAGGTCAGCCTGAACTGCATAGTGAGACCCTGTCTCAAAAAGACAAAAAAATAAAAAAATAATAAAATTAGACCTCTTTATGATTCTAGAAAGTGCTCAGTCTGGGGACTTAAAGACTGTGTTGAAGTGAAAAATCATGAGAAAGGTGATCACAGCTCTAAGAACTGCTTTGAACAGAGAGCCTGGGGGACACTGAGAGTAAAATCAAGTAGATAGCAAGTACTTGTGGAATGTAAGAGGAAAACAGGCAGAGAGGCAGAGGATGAACAGGACAGGTCAGTTGGAATCATGGCCTAGAGACTCAGTCTTGGACACAGACCATCACAGGCACTAGCAACTTGTCCCAATCATATAATCGCTCAAGTGGGGCTAGTTATTCATTCTGGGCTTGCTGATCCCAGCATAGAACTTAAACTACTATTTGCAGATCCAATATAAAGTGCCTTACCTGACCACTTCCTGTAAAGCCCTGAGGTAGTGAGTGACAAAAGTAACCCTGGTTTCTAGGTTGAAATACCCTACTTTCCACCATGTTGAACAAATGACATACTACTTGTCCAGGTCTAGGTTTTCTTATTTCACAAATAAGGCTGATGGTAGCACCTGATGCCTTATGGGGCTCTTATGAGATGCTATTGCAGATCATAACAAAAAGAACATAAAGTATTTAGCATTTAGTAGAAGTGCAATAAATGTAGCTACTCTAATACTTGGAAGTGGGGATCAGAGAAGAAAGCTACAGTGACTGCCAGTGAGAACAGTGAGCACTATAAAGAGCTGTGAAATGAGAAGCAAAACTGGATTTGATTATTTTTATAAAGCTGCATTTCTAGGTTGACAGAGACTTTGGAGTTGAAAAGTGATGAACTATGCTTCCTCATAGAAGAAATGAACCCAATGCCCCAATCCATAACCCTTAACCTAGCACTAGGGCTAATTCTAACCCTAACCTAATTCCTAACTCTAAACCTAACCCTAGCCCTAGCTAGAACCCTACCCTAACCAACACTAGTCCTAATCCTATCCTTAATGATAACTTTAACCCTAATTCTAGGCCTACTCATAACCCCTTGACCTAATTCTAATCATAATTGTAGACTTAAGAGCCAGATAGCTCAGCAGACTAAAGCCCCTGCTTTAGTCTTTAGGAAGAGTGCAGTGCTGGGGTTTGATCCCTGGCATGTAGTGCTGGCCCTGTCCCTGAGGCACATGAGACAGTGTTTGAGACTGGGCATGGTGGTACACTCCTGTAACCCCAGCACTTGGGGAAGCTGAAAACAGGAGGATCACTAGGAGTCCGATCTGTGTAGTGAGGCCCTGTACATCCAGTAGACTGTCCTAAGTTCATAAAAAGAAAAAAAAAATACTTGTAGACTTAGTCCTAAAACTAAACTGAATCCTAGTCCTAGCTATAGTGCTAAGTCTAACCCTAATACCTAACCTTGACCCCAACCCTCAACCTAAATATAACCCTAGCCCTAAGACAAACCTTAGATCTAGCCCTAGGCCTAAGATAAATCCTAAACCTAACCATTCATCTAATTCTAACCCTAGACAGCACTAACTCTAATCCCTAACCCTTAACTCAAACATAGCATTATCCTTAATCCTAAACTTAAATACAAAACTAGTGGCAGGCTTCATGCAAAGTCTAAACCTAATGCTAAACCCAAACTAAATGCGAGCCCAAAACATTAATGCCTCAACCTAATTCTTGCTATAGCTCTTGTCCTAGCAGTAATGCTAACCCTAACTTTAACCTCTAACCCTAGCTCTAGGCAAACCCTAATCTAGCCCAAACCCTATTTGTTAGACTTAGCCATAGTCCAAACCCTAATGCTAACCTTAACTCTAATACAAATTCTAGGATCTCCCTGTGCAGTTCAGGCTGGCCTTGAGCGCACTTTGTAGTCCAGGTTGGTCTTGAATATGCAATGACCCTCCTGTTTTAGCCTCCCAAGTGCTAGGATTATAGGTATGCATCACCACACCTGGCCCCCAAATTCTAACCATAATCCTCAACCAAATTCTATCTTAGACCCCAAATTTTACTTTAACTCTAGCCCTAGACCTATCCCTAGAATTAATCATATTTTTAACTCTAACCTTAATTACATCCCTAAACCTATTACTAATACTAGCCCTACTTCACTTCTAGTCATAGTCCAAAACATAGCCCTAGATTAAAAACAAGTCTTAATCCTAATCTTAACCATAAACATGACCAAACTCTGGCCCAAATCATAAATCTAAAGATAAAAGTAACCCAACCCCTTCCTTCAATGCTAACACTAACTCCTAAACTTAAACCTAATGTAAACCATTGCCATACCCCTATCAGTACCCACAAACCTAACCCTAGCTAATTATAAACCTAATCTTATTCCAAATCCTAATACTAACCCCAACACTAACCCTAGCCTTAGCTGTAGCCTTAACTCTATACATAACCCTAACCTAACACTATCAGTACCCTTAATGCTAACCCTAACCTTAGTCCTAATCCCTAATCCTGACCCGGACCTGATCCTAACCCAACCCTAACCCTAACTCTAGCTCTAGCCCAAGGTCTAACTGAAACCTAACCCTAACCTTAAACCCAACTAACTAATCATAATGTTACCCTTGTTAGTAACCCTGGCCCTAACCTGGACCCCAGCCTGGGTCTCCCCAGATGGGTGATCCCTTAGGAAGTCTGTGTTTAGGTCGCCCTATTAACATTCTGTATTGGACTCCTTATTGGATGTGCATTGTCTTGGAGAGCAATGCATTTTTTTCCTGCACAAAAATGGAGGCAGGGTGCTAAGCTCACAGGGAGTGAGTGTCTCTTTTCACCCTTCATGGACCTGCCATGCTGGAGGGAATGGAGAGAGGGATGAATGAGAGGGGTTGAGAGAAGGCGTGAACAGTCAGGTGGGTTCACACAGTATGCGTTTGTATGAGCGAATGGGGGAACAATTTTGATGGCACTCTTCTGTCACTTATACCTAACTATCCTTGGTTTCTCGCTTTGCTGTCTCAATAGTCCGTCTCACCCCAAATCAGACTTGACGCAGAGTGGGGCACTGCTGAATTTTTTGGGAAGTGATGCTGATAAGCAGCAAATGAGGGACCTGGATGGGGAGACCAGCCCACAAGGTGGGGGTGTCCTCTGAGCTGGTTACTGCTGCTGGCAGTGAAGCTTGGTCTTGCTGGGTAGAGGACTGTGCAGGTGATCTAAGGAACAGGAAGTGGGACTTCTGTCCACCAATTTCCTTCTCCCATTGGTCAAGGCATCATCCCAGGTGCATTAACTCCACATTTCTTTGACATGTGGCTGTCTTGGGGCTGAGAGAGCACACTGTCTCCATGAATCTTTGAGGGGTGATGTCTTACCTGTCCCAGCACAACCATGAGCCATGCCACGAAGTCCCACAGGGGGTCCCAGACCAGCTCAGCTTGCTTCACCATGCAATTCTAGTTCCTGTCCCTCTCCTCTGAGGATCTAGGACTGGCTGAGATATTATTTAATTTTTAATTTTAAAAATTTTTACAGATCTCTACATATCTTTACCTATATCTGTATATTTTTTTGTACTGGGGATTGAGCTCAGGCCCTTGTGCTCACCAGGCAGGCTCTTAAGCAGATGAGTTATATTCCTGGCCCTGGGCTGAGATTTTAGATTTTCCATGTGATTCTTTGCTTAATGCCTATCCACCTTAAATTCAGTGAAGGCAGGGAGCATCTACTCGTGCTTGCTTTTATTTTCCCTGTGCATGCTCTAGTGCTTAGTATATACACACACAGCAGGCGCTTGTCACTACTCTGTGAGCAAGTGCATAAACTCTACCACCTTCTCTTGTTTCTCTCGTGATGTTTTCCAGGATGGTCTTAGACACTTGGGCTCCAGGGACTCTTCTGCCTCAGCCCACTGTAGTGAGGACAACTGGTGCGCACCATAGACCCCAGCTCCTGGCCCTCAGGCCCTTGCTTCTCCTCCCAGTCCTCATTCTTTTCCTGTGGGCTACAGAGCTGTCTTCTGGTTGGTCTTCCTTAGCAACAGCCTTCAAGGAGGAAGAGTTGATTTTGCCTCACAGTTTCAAAGGGTACCGTCCATGGTTACAAAGCAGAAACGTCGTGGCGGAAGGATATACAGCAGAGGAAAGCCGCTCAATGTATGGCAGCTGGGAACTCGAGGAGGATGCGGACTGGATGTACTCTCCAAAGCCGTGCTCCCAGTGACCCAGCTTGTCCACGTATCACATTCAGCACTGAGCCATCCCTCCAGCCCCTCAGCTTCAAACTTGTTAGTGCGCTAAGCTCCGATGAACACGGCGTGCCCGCAGTCTAATCACATTCCGAAAGTCCTCACTCTAAACACAGGAGCCCGTGCGGACACATGTCAAATCGAACTGCAACAAGATGCACCGCTGCAGTTTGCTGCAGAGCCAGTGTTTCAGGGTGTGTTTTAAGGTAACATGAACAACCCAGTTCTGTCACTCACTGGTTGTGTGACGGTGAACTTGGACTTGGGGCTGAGGAAGTTGGTGTTCAGGAAGAGTAAGCCCACAAGGTGGGGGTGCCAGCAGCAGTAACCAGCTCAGAGGATGCCCCACTCTTTCTGACCACCGACTACCTCAGCCCCAAGAGAGCAGAAGTAACTGTGCTCTGGGTCTGTCGCACTGCACATAGCACACACCTCACGCTGGCGCCTCCTGTGTTTCTTCCCTCCCAGCCTCCTGCTCCCCAGGAGTAAAGGAGAGGCCTGTGAGGCTGTGTGGAAGTGCTCTAGGGTTCCAAGGGGCCAGGTTTTCACCTTGCTTTCTTTTCTCTCCCTCCTTGGGTATCGATTGCAACCATACCTGCGATTTTTGCTTCTTAAAAAAAAAAAAAATCAATACTTCATTAGCTAACACTTTTTGTAGCTGCCTAGCACAGGTGGCAGTCAGGGGGCTTCAGGACCAGAACTGAGCTGGGTGCTAGCAGAAGACACCGTGTCTGAGCACAGGTTGTCAACGTGAGCTGATGAGCTCCAGGCTACTGCTGCTGCTTCCTCTCTCTGCCGCTCTGCCCGAACTCCTACTGACACAAAGAAATAGCTGAAGAGTAGAGACCTCAAGAGAATTCATTCATTCAACAAATATCGATCTAGTTCGTCCTCTGTAGGAGACTGGGTTTGGTGTGAAACAGTAGGGGTTTGGTTCCTCGATCATCTCTACCTGGTTGAGTATCTGTTTGGACATATGTGTGGCATGCAGTACGTACTTGCTGGATACCCGCCTCATGATGGGTGATATCCTTATGCTTGGCTACGTGCACTGTGTCTGTGAACCTCAGTTTTTGAAAAAGTATTTATTTATTTGGTACAGAGTTTCACTATGCAGCTTGAACTCATAGTGATCCTCCTGTCCCAGCCTCCCCAGTGCTGGGATTATAGGCATGTACCATCATGCCTGATCTCGGTGCTCAACTTGTCTCAGGGCCCACACGACATGTGATACCAGGGATCGAACCTGGTATCTTGACAAGCAGGCGCTTAGACTGCTGAGCTATCTCCCCATCCCTGAACCTCAGTTTTTGACCAGAAACCTATGAACCAACCAGAGTTCTCCTAAGTTCTTAAAAGGCTGGACTGGTGCCAGCACAAGCTCCATGCCTCTACTGGGGGCCAAGGGCAAACCTCAGTGTTTTAATCTCTGAAGTGGGCATAAAAGAGTCTCTGTTGCATGGTCTGTCTCTATTAGGAGCTGCTTAAAATGCTGTGTGGAGCTGGTCTATTCTGCTCTCTATAAACAGTGACCATGATGGGGGATTAAAAATCTGCCTTGATTGGCAGCAGAGAACTATTTCCATCCAAAATTGTATTATACCTTCGCTTCACCACTTCTGTGGCCAGTAATCTGAAATGTTTCTGCTCTCCCCTAATTACAACCATTTACTTTCTCTTTCTTTTGTTACATAAGCTGAGATATTAGACTCATTGGCTGCGAAGGCTGAATTCTCTTCTAATTATAAGAAAAACAGCTTTTTCTTTCTTCCATTAGTCCTAATAGAAATTAGCTGCATAAATCTCCCAGCGTTGGGGTGAACATCTAGGCCTCCCAGCAGCACTGGCACACACAGGCTTTGCCAGGAAGCCAGTGTGCCTCCCTCCCTCTGCCCCGTAGAGGGTAGAGGGTGGTCATGGAATAGGGTGGATCTGAATCTGAATCCTGGTATGAGGTGTGACCTGGGCCAGGTAGCCAGCCCACTTTCCTGGGGATGGTTTCATCTGATGTGGCCGGATTCACAATGACGTGTCCTGCCCTTCTAGGATCACAGGTCTTAGAGGGGAATCTCTAGACATAACTGCTTCTCTTCTTTTCCAGCTGTCACGGGCTGCATTCCCACAAAGCCGCCTCTCTGGGAGCAGGGCAGTTTTCCTGGCATTCAGATCATCCCTGGGAGCCTGCCATCAGGACTGCCAGGAGGATACAGCGCTCTGGTCACTACCCCATTGGGCCGCTCTCTCCACGGCATTTGGGTGGAAAAGTATGGACAGCGATTTTTGGATTTGATGAATCTCTGTCAGCTTCCCTGCTCCACAGTGCCACTCCCTGTGCCTCCTTTTTTAATCCCAAAGTGGTCCACACACAAGAGAAACCAAACCATCAAGGATCCATTGGAGGCAGGCCTTTAGAACCAAGAGCTCACTGCTCACCTTGGGCTCCTCACCAAACACAAAGGAGAGGAGGCTCAGCTCTGGCGTGAGTAGAAGAGGAGAATGGTGGTGGACATGGACGATAAGAACAGTCAATTTTTGCCCACTCCCTTTGAACTGTCTGATCACAGGGATGTCACATACGCTCCCAAGTATACTCAGTTCTTCCTCTGGGGTCCTGTGCAGCATCCTAGACTATGTTCTCATCCGCTGGACCTTGAAACAGAGGCAGTGGTTTGGAAGGGACCTCAGGTGGTAGCAGGAAGAGTTCTGGGAGGCTATGACATCTTGGGTCTACAGCCCTCATCTGCAATAGAGTGCATTATAGTCTCTGCAGTAGGAAGATTTGATGTCACAGGGTGCTAGCCATGGCCTTTCATCCAGGTCCTGCAGGACAGCCAAAGGCAAAAGAATGGGCCATGGGGATGGAAGACACCTAGAATTTCAGTCTTTCTTCTGGTGCCCTTGGGGAAGAAAGGCCTGGGGACTCTGCTCAGTGCGGCCCCTCTTGGACTCCAGCAGCTCCTGGGCCCCAGCCTCTTTCTGTAGCTTGGCTAGCTGGGCTGGGTGTCTTGGTCTCTGTTATGGAGATTGTGTGTGTGTGTGTGTGTGTGTGTGTGTATGTATGTATGTATGTACACATATAAAGAGAGAGAGAGAGAGGAAGATAATGATACACCATAGAATAAAGGAAAGAAGAGAAAAGACTGAGGGGAGAGAATCCTAAGAAGAGGAGGGTGAGGGTAAGGAGATGGGGAAAAGCATCCCTCATTTTGCTGTGTTTTCACAGAGGAAACTGCCTGTGCCCCACAGCTGGGTGTGGGGAGACTCTATCCCCTGTCAACTGTGCATCTGGTCTTTTAGGTGCTGGTGATAGGACCTGGCCATTGCTATTCTGCTCAGGGTGCAGGATGATGGGAACTCCATGGAAAGGCCTTTAGGTCAAGGAATTGCCCAGTGGGCTCAAAGTCACCAGCTAGGCACCTTGCACCCTGGCCCTGGAGCTTCTGAGACAGAGGCAGTTTCCTGGGCACAGCAGGGGCAGTAGGGGCAGGGCTGAGCAGTGGGCACCATCTTTGCTGGCTGCTGCATCCATGCCCTGCCATCCTTCTGCAGGGCTCAGGGAAGAGATAATGAGCTTCTAACGATGTGATGGTCTTGGGAGGGAGGGTTTGTGAGCCTCCTGCAGGCAGAGCCAAGCAGAACTGCCATGGGGGGGGTAGAACTTCCTTTATTCGCAGGAGACTTCCAGTGGTCTGGGCCATGGGAAGAGCAGAGTCTAGAGTCAAGGGTACCTAGGGATGGGATCCTGGCTGTGCCACTTTACAGCTCTGTGGGACCCTCTCTGAACCCCAACTGCTTTAGTTGTCAAATGGGAAAGCAGTAAAAGTGAATCTGCTGACATTAATGGAATAATCACGCTTCCTAGTGCTTGAGGGCATTAACTCTGACTTAATTCTCATAACAGCCTGTTCTGGTCATCTTCACTGTAAACCTTGGTGGCTTAAAATATCAGCTGTCTTAGTTACCTTCTTGTCACAATTCTGACACCTGCAATACTAAGGAGGAGAGGTGTAGTTTGGCTCATAGTTTTCAGAGTTACCAGCCCAGTTGACTCCAAGGTAGGGTGGCACAGCATAGAGGCATGGCAGAGGAGAAACAGCTCATGGCATGGTGGTAGGAAGGAGGTGGGGAGAGGGGCAGAGAGAGAGGGGTAGGGAGAGAGAGAGAGAGAGAGAGAGAGAGAGAGAGAGAGAGAGAGAGAGAGAAGAAAGAAAAAAACAGACCCTTCCAGGCTGGGCATCTCCAACCAGGCTTCACAGCCAAATCCCATTTGACTATAAAATCAATTGTGGGCTGATCCACTGAGAAGTATCACACTTCCAGGATCCAAACACCTCCCCAAACCCCTGCCTCTAAGCACATGGAGCTGTGGTGGCACATCTAGGTACAACCATAGCATTGTGCTCCTGCTCCCCAGAAGACTCATGCCCATTCGTTTATGCAAAATTTTAGTCCATCTTTAGTAGTTGCCAAATTCCTAATAGTTTCCACATTGCTCATAAGTCCAAGTTCAGAGTATGTTTTAAAAAATTTTCATTTTAAGAAGAGACTACAAAATCATATTAAAACAGAGAGATTACAAATGACACAAATTTTACTAAACAAAATAATATGAATTTCAAAGTATTTGTTGCATTGTAGTGTTGTCTTCAAATTAGTTGTTCATATTGCCAGATATATGCATATACAATAAGAAGAAAGAAAAAAGAAAGACACATATAAGACATTAAGAGAAAAAGGTCAAAGTATTCAAAAAAGGGGACAAAACTAAGCACGAACTGCTCCTTTCCATACACCAGTAGAAAGACACAGTACAGTTGTCCAAACCCTCCTGCTTACATATAGATAAATCTCTTTCCCCCCACTCCTTCTCCTGTCCTTCTCCTTAACTCAATAACTCCTTCCTTTGAACAGGTTCATTCCCTTTTCCCAGTATCTATTGTACCCTTCAGATTTTTATTTTCTCTTCCAGCTTCTCACACTGAGACAATATCAGAGCATCCTAGGAGATTTAAGGCAAACTGTTATCTGTAAAAAATAAAAAAAAGTTAAACATTACAGACATACAAGGGAGTAGCATAAACATTTGCACTCAAAAAGGAGAAATGGGAAGGGGTATGAGGGGATGAGACAAAACAAGACCAAAGTCCAGCAAGGTAAGCACTAAGTCCCACAGTTCCTGGGCATATTTTGGTGAGATGTGAACCCCAAAGGGTTTGGGTGGCCCTGCCCCTTTGGCACTGCCAGGAGATGTAGCCCTCTTAGGTTCTCTCTTGGGCCGTTTTTGTTCGCTTCTTGCAATTTTCCTTCAAAGTTCCACATTCCTGTCCTATCAGGGCCTTCTTCTGAAATCTGGGTAGAAGCTTTCCTAAACCCAATATAGAAGCAAAGATAAAAACTGAAATGGCACCTGTGGTTTGGAGGCAGATTTAATGACATTGGTGGACCTGATCAGAAGTCCTTCCTTAAGCATCAGGTCTCAATCTGTGGTTGTCTAGGGCTTATGTGTAGTTTTTGTGTGGGACATACAGAAGCAGAGTATTTGGCAATTATTGGATGCTTACATCTTATCTCATTATTACATATTGGTCTAAAGGAAAATTACATTCTGTATGCTGCACACTAAGGCAAGTTCAAACTCTGGACAAGCTCAGCTCTACAGGAAATACTTGGCTCAGGGAGAGGTTGGTGGATAAGGGAAATGTACAATTTGTGCTTGAAAACAAATCTATTCATGGGAGCAGCTACTTGCAGGCTGGACTAGGACCTTAGGAATAAAAATTTAGCTCTCTATTTTCCTCTTCATTCTCTCCTTTTCTTTTGTAACTCTTGACAATCCTTTGTCTAGTGCTATATTGTCATTTCCATAACTTGGTAGGCAATTTCGAATGATTGTGGGGTGATCACATCTTCCAGATATAGAGTGGTATAGGATTTTATTAGCAGGCACCTCATAATAGAATGGGGGTGAAGATCTGAGACAAAGCCAGCAATCTGAGGCAAGATCTGAAAGGCTTTGATTGAAAGCATTATGTGCTGCTTGTAGCAAGTGTTATATATCTGGGGGGATAGGAGTGGTATTCCTGATTTTAGCTTTTTCTCCTGGTTCCCTTTTGCTAAGAGAGCTTGGGTTTCTATAGGAAGGTGAGAATGTGTCTGTTTGAAGAGATCACCTCCGAGAATCCTGGGAACATCTTGCATGGATGGCGAAGTGTCCTCCTGGGTCTCTGCTTCTGTCCCAGGCACATAACCCCAAGTTTGACAGAATATGAGGTCAGGTCATAAGGGCCAGTCAAGGAGTGAATAACTGTGTTACATGTACCCAATTTACAGTCTGCAGTGGATGGACCTCAGTATACCTTTAAGGTTTGTGTGTCATTTGGTTCTCTGTTATAAGTAATTATAGAAACTCCACTCCAGGAAGAGCAGTTGTGTTTTAAGTCAGAGTTGCAAACTTGATGCCCATATTTATCTTTGGGGTGCATATAGAAATCAGCCTGTGCTAAAAACCATCTTTCTTCTGGAATGTCACTGTACCTTGACTCTAAAATTTTTCTACAGCTTTTTCTTGTTATGATCTTGCATAAATCAAATTGGAATGCTACTAAGTCTTGCACTTCCTATCTTAATGACTGAACTAAATCCTTTGTGTTTGTCTTTAGGAACTTAAAGCTAATATGAATTCAAGCCATACCAAGATATTTTCCAGAGGCTAATTTAAGCAGAAAAAGAGCCCAGACCCCAATTTTGAGACCTAGCATATTATGAGTGAAGGGCATTTCTTTGATCTAAGAGTTACAGTGCTGAGAACAAGGGCAAGAACTGTGGCAAGGATAAATCACAAGTCTGGGGAGGAGTTAAAGTTCAAGTAGATAAGCAGGAGCTCACATGCCTGGGTTCTTAGGCTTCAGTTCTGCATGGACCTGTCTGTGCCTGAGCTGACAGGAGCAAGTTTTTTTTTTTTTTTTTTTTTGAGCATGGCTTTGAGTGTGTAGTTTCTTTAGGGAGATTTGCAGGGGGGATGATGATCTGGATAAACCTTCCAGAAATCATCTGGGTGCATGCTCTTGACTCAGGAGAGGTGAACCCAGGGCTGGATTTCTGAAACTTCAACAGCTGTAGGGGTAATTAAAATGACTATGTAGGGCCCCTTCCAGCCAGGCTGTAGGGATTCTTCTTTCTTTTTTCAAAAAAATTTTATTTTATTGAGAAACAAATAGCAATGACACAGTATCAAAACTGATTAATAGGACAGTTTCAATAATTAATACACTGTACATTGTTATCTTCTTAGTGGTTATCCGTAGTACAAGAAGCAGACAGGATATTCTGTCCAAACACTATTAGTAAAAATATTTCTACTCATTGAATTAAATGAAAATAGCTATATGTCTATCCTAACTATTCTTATATATAAATACAAAATGGTCCTTCCTTTGTATCCTTTTCTTTTGTTTCTTTAGTCCTGTCAGAGATGGGTATTCCATTGGCATCTAAATACTCTTGGTGCGTGAATTCAGCAAAACAATCCAACATAGTCCACAAGAGTAGTGGGTTATCCGCAGAAGTTGTTGACTTCAGCCTTTTATAGCACAGCTTATTAATACTACTTTACTTTTTATATCTTGTTTTTATACTTTTCTGCTGGATGGTTAAAACCAAGATAAAGCAAGACTTATATAACAAGAAATGTAACCTTTGTTTTGTTTTTTTTTGTCTTTTTGAGACAGGGTCTCACTATGCAGTTCAGGCTGGCCTTAAGCTCACTTTGTAGCTCAGGCTGGTCTCGAACTCACAACAATCCTCCTGTCTCAGCCTCCCGAGTGCTGGGATTACAGGCATGCGCCACCACACCTGGCAGAAATGTAACCTTTGTATCTGATAAGGTCAGTCAAATCACTTCAGGATTGATCTTGAAACCCTCTACTACAGTTTGTAGATTCTTTGCCAGTGTCAGCCTTGTGGATGGGTCACAGCCATTGCCTGACAGATTTGCTCTTTGTGAAAGCCTGAGAGAGTGTTTTCTCTCCATGTGACTCTCCTTAGGCACACTCTACATCATTGATCACTTTTCTCTGTGTCCCCATAATTTCCTTGATCAGAAAATTTGGGGCACTAGTGAGTTACATGATGTTACAGTACAGGTTCTCCTGTGTCCTAAGTCTTCACTGACCTTGAAAGCCTAGGGCCAAAATTTTGACTGACCTTGCAGCCCTTCCTTTTCTCTAATTTTTGATCTGCAAACTTAGGTTAACCCTCCAGAAGAGAAGCTTATATTACCCTGCAACATATGCAGTTCAGTTTACCCTATCTGTGTATCACTCATCTCAGGCATGGAACAGATATTTTCCATCAGGTATTGATATGTTAAACTTTAAGTCCCTACAGAATATGAAGAAAAAAATAATTAAAAAATAGGAATAAATACTTAAATATTTTTACACAGAAATTTAGAAATCTAACCATATGCAACCAGATTGTAGCAGGACAGTCCTGTGTCCTTTTTTTCTTATGTCTTTTTTCATTTATTACCCTTAATTAAAAAAAACAGAAAAAAAAACCTTTTACTTGAGAGAGAGTATGGTAATAATTGGTATATCATGACAAGAAGTACGTATTTAGAAGACCAGAATGACAGGCATTTCAAGCAGGGGTTTCTTCTTTCTAATCACTGATTCAGACTGTTTCCTGGCTCTGTGTGTGTGTGTGTGTGTGTGTGTATGTGTGTGTGTGTGTGTGTGCGTGTGTGTGTGTGTGTATGAGCAGGAGTGTCATTAGAGATGACAGGTCTCTCAGGTATGGTTTTAGGTAGCTAGGAGAGGATTTTTCTCAATTGTAACAGTCAATTCTGTAGGTGCATTTCTCTTGTAAGAGTTTTTCTTTCTGTTTTATTTACTTGATACAGAGTCTATGTAGTTCAGAGTTGTAGTAATCCTCCTGTCTCAGCCTCCCCAAAGCTGGGATTATAGGCATGCACAACCGTGCCTGGTTTTGGGGCTGGCATGGTTTGCCTTGGGTTCTGGGACTAGCATGACATGCAGTACCAGAGATCAAACTGGGGTCTTTGTGATTGCCAAATAGTCATTTAGACCACTGAGCTATGTCTGCAGCCCTCCTTTAAGGTTTCTAATGAGAGGTGGTGGTTTTTAAAAAGAATCTCAAGGGTTATATAGCCAGTAGGCCCTGGTGAGCTTTGGACTTTGGGGAGAGCCATGGTTAGCAGGCTTAGCCAAAGGATCTGTGTGTCTTGACAATATTTGTTTAGGACTGATTTAAAGTCCTATTTATTCCTTCAACTTTTCCTTAGGTCAGAGGTCTACACTCTATATGAAGCTTCCACTTGATTTTTAGAGTCTCTGAAAGAGACCTTGTTTTCTGCTACAAATGCATGTCATTGTCACTGCCTATATTTACAAGTAGTCCATATCTGGGATATTTTCCTGTAGCAAGGCTCTACAGACCTCAATTACCATTTCAATCTTGATGGGGAAGGCTTATGGCCATCCTGAGGAAATGCAAATGAGCACTAACAGGTATCTGTAACCCCTGTAAAGTTTCATTTACTGTTGCTGCCAGTGCTGTCAAATAGAGTGGCCAGCATTCGGCACTGGGCCCAGGTGCTTGATAGGCTGGCTATAGGCCTTTCCCAGGGTCTGACTTGTTGAGTTAACACACCCAACACTGTGTGTCTTCTTTCATCTACAAACAGGTTGAAGGGCTTACCATGTTAGGGATGCCAAGGGCCGGCTGCAGAGAGGGTCTTCCTTCCAGCCTGGAAGGATTGGGCTTGGTCTATAGTCCAGCGTAGCCATGTCCATTTGTCTTTGTTCTCTTACAGCATGTCATGTAGGGATTTTGCCTTTTCAGCAAGCCCTGGAATCCATATTTGGAACAATCCTGCAGGCCCCCAAAATTCTCTGAGCTGTCTCTTACTGTTAGGCATTGGGATGGAGAAGATAACCTCTTTCCTTTCTGGCCCCAACCTCTTGAGTCCCCATCTAGGTTGAAGCCAAGGTATCATCCCTTAGGTTTGCAGAGCTGATCCTCTTTCCAGGACACTTTATATCTTGTGAGTAGAGGGCAAAGTAGAGCTGGGTTCCTTCCCAGCTGTCCAAGTATTTTGGGCTACAGAGCAATATATCATCTACATACTGTAGCAGGGTCCAGTTGTGGCTGGCTTGAGGGAATTGGGCCAGGTCAACAACAGGGTCTCCCAGAAGAGGCTAGGAGGGTTTTTGAAGCTTTGTGGAAAATGAGTCCAATGAGTTGGCTTTTTCATCCCATCTCTGGACCTTCCCATTCTAAGGTGTAAAGGGGTTGGCTTCTGGCAGCAACCTCCAAGCAGAAGAAGCCATCTTTCAAATCTATCCATATAAACCAGGTGGTATCTGGAGCTAGTAGTCCAAGAAGGGTGTGTGGGTTGAAGACTACATAGTGTAAGGTGATGGCCATGTTGTTTATCTTACTCTGGCCAGAAATCTTCAGGGGGCTTCTTTACCAGGAGGAGAGGGGTGTGCCAAGGCAACTGTGTCTATCAGGACCTCAAGCCTGTTGCAGGATGCCTGATTGTGCTTCCCATGGCTATTACCTGACCGCAACCTGGGTTGAGGTGGGGTAGAAGTCAGTCACTATGGGAATGTGGCTGATAGTTGGCCCTGGAGCTAAGTCTCTGGCTAAGACCTCTGGGAGAAGAGGTTTAGAGTTTTAGGACTATGATTCTCTGTCTCAGCCTGATGCATGTGTCATTCTTTCTTTTGGGGGAACAGCCAGAGTTAGGACCAACTTTGAAGATGCAGGGTTAAATGAGAGGGAGGCTGACTGGCTTTATGTCAAAGAGATGGTGACTCTTATTTTGGAGAGGAGGCCTCCCCCAGAAGTAGTGCAGGGGATCCTGGCATATGCAGGAATTTATGTTTTGTGAGGTGCCTGGAAGAAAGGGATGAGAGGCAAGGTCCTACTTGCCCTGTGATTGGTAACTTTTTTCTTATAGAGGAGCAATAGTTTGGCTGTTTACCAGAAGAGGAATAGATTGGTCCCCAATATGGATGTGGACTGTGGGCTCCCAGGGATCCAGCTAAGGAAGGGAGTCTGGCCTGGCCTAGTCCGAGCCAGTCAGACCAATGAAAGGGTTGTCATATGATCCAGGTTGGAGCTTCTGAGAGTCCTTGTCTTTTGGTCTAAGTGGGCATTTAGTTTCTTAGTGTCCATATTCCTTATAACTTGTATACTGGTGATGTCATCTACCTGGATGGATTTTCTTGTGGATATCAGGTGTTTCCCATGCAGTAAAGGATGCATTTATCATCTGTAGGTTCTCTCGGTCCTCAGAGTTAAGGAGCATAGACTCTGTAGGCTTCACAGAGTCTTTCATAGAAGTCTGAAGGGCTTCTGTTAGGCTTCTGGATAATAGTACTAACCTTTGACATTAAGCATGTTTTTACTTTTGACATATTGATGGGCTTTTTCTTTTTGATGTCTTTGAGAACTTCTTGATTGGGTAGCTCTGTTTCTATTTTGCCGCAGTTTGGGCTTCTGGGTGGGTTGACCTTTGGGAAAGACCAAGGCAACCCATTTGTTAGGACTGACAGTCCATGAGGAATCTCGTCCTTTAAACATTTTTTTTTTTCCTCAGACAAAATGCAGCAACATTTCTTTGCTGAACAGAGTTAGAAGGAGTTACTGGCAGTCAGTGCCAATGGGGCATTAGATGATGCCATCTGATCAGGAAAAGTGCGGAGTGTTAGCTGTGAAGTAGAAGGCTCTGTGGGGGAGGCCTCTGAGGCCAAATGCAGGCCGTGACTAATTGGATGCTCCAGAGCTGGGGGTGGAGAGGCAGGCTGGTGTGGACTGGTGGCCGGCCCTGGAGCTGGTTCAATTGTCTGGAAGTAGTTGGGAGCAGGGCAGAGGAGGACTGGCCTTGTGGAACTGTAGGATGTGGCAGGAGGTGTGGGTTGTGGTGGCTGATAAGAAGGGATTCATCTGCCAAGGTGCAATTCTCAGGAAGAATGGTTCTTTAGTCAGATGCAGGGAGTCTTGCTTAGATGCATAGCCTTCCATTTGAAATCCATAATCACCAGAAAATCCCTTCCTAAAATTCTTGAGCCTGCAGTCAGGGACTGTGGGGTTAGGCTAGCTGGATCCCATTGCTGATGCCCTACTTGTGAGTGATGTATTTTTGTATGGGCGCAACAGGCAGGGGTAGGGCTATCTTCCAAGAAGAACAACTCAGATGCTCGCCTTACCATGCTTCTCATGGGGTATTTCAGCACAACTTAGCTAAGGAGGGTGCAAGGCCTTATTACGCCACATGTTAGTCATCACGAAACTGCAGGTGATGGGCCAATTCAGTGTCGAAACCAGTACTTTCTAGTCCCGATGCTCAGGTGTAGCAGTCTCTGGCTTACACTGTCCATTCCAGTCATTCACACATTCATTAACCATTCAGAGGTTAAAACATTCCCTCCCCCAGACCACGGGGAAGCCTAACTCATGAGAGGTAACTGGACTCCCCTTCTGCTCAAACTGAGCAGGAACAGACTGAAGCTGGGTGCTCATCGAAGTCTTACTGAAATCAAGCATACAGGCACTCGGACCCCCTCCTGTCTCTCTCTCTCTCTCAGACAGGAGCTTTCTTTCCCTCAATAAATCTATTCTGGCCAAAACCTCCATTTGTTCCTAAAATTCATTCTTTGGTTTTAGAGAACAGGGACTTGCACAGGTCAGGTCCAGAGATCACTTTTCCCTATGTCATTTGGAGGTTCAGCTTATCGTTTGGAGGTCACCCACGTGAGATCAGTTTTCCTCCCTGAATCAAGGTGAATTAGATAAGTGAAACCCTCACTTGGTGCTGGAAAGCAAATCTGCTCATGGGAGTAGCTGGTTGCAGGCTGGTATAGGGCCTCAGATACAACTGCTATTCATGCAGCTCCTAGTGGCTGGTCTCATTTATCTCTCCTTCTTCTTCTCCATCACCAGTCTGAATTATGAAGTGTCAGCCTTACAGCTGCCTCTTCTGTCCGACCTGTCACCAGTGAGGCTCTCTCTCCTATGTGCAGGAACAGGTGGAAGTGCGGGTAGCTTGGGTGATGCACGGTGGATGTCTCCCACCTGAACTTTTGTGCCAGTGTGCTGCCAGGGGCTTGCTTTGGAGCTTTGGTTCCTTTTGTGGGTCCTCATGTCCTGTGTGTGAGAGAGCTTGTTAAAAAACATACATTAGTTTCCTGGGGCTGCTATAAACTTGGTGGCTTAAACTTTTAAATAAAAGTTCAGTTTCTTCCACTTCTCCAGGGTACAAATGGGACATCAAGACATCAGGGTTGGACCTCCTTTGGAGCTATAGGGGAGGATTCTTCTTTCTTTCTTCTAGCTCCTGGTGTCTTGAACATGCTGGAGGTGGTTGTGTGTGTCCTTCAGGTGTAATTCTGACCCAGCCAGGTCCTGCCAAGGACTTTCCTTGGGGCCACACCCATGCTCTTGTGTCTAATTGCTGCAACTACCCAGCAAGGTTGAATGATCTACATTTGCCTCCACTGTAGATGGTCCAATGGAGGCTGAGGGGGCAAGGGTTTTACCTGTTCTATCTTCTGGCAGATTCAATGTTCTGTTTTAATATTTAGATGTTTGATCTATTTTTGTTTTAGTTTAGTGGGTGGTGATAGATATGGGTCTAGGTTTAATCTTCAGCATGTGGAAAGCCAGTTTTCCCAGCACCATTTATTAAAG
>PVKA01020905.1:0-39549 GCA_004027165.1 Ctenomys sociabilis | reverse complement strand
AACAGAGAGAGACAGACAGAGACAGAGACAGACAGATGAAGAGACAGACAGAGACAGAGAGACAGAGAAAGAGACAGACAGATGAGAGACAGAGAGACAGAAAGACAGACAGAGAGAGACTGAATCAAGTTGGCTCTGGGGTAGGCGCCATCCTTCTAGCTTCCCAAACCTGTTCCCACCACAGGGCCGTGGCATGCGCCATGTTCTCTTCCCGGGAGCCTCCCTGCTTGAGTTCCCCTCATCAAAAGCCTCAGCTCCGCTGCCACACCCTTAGAGAACTCCCTGCCACCCACCTGGCCAAGGCAGAGTTCCTCCCACCCCACGAGCTATGCTCTCTCACTGCCCTGTTTTTCTCCTAGCACTTACTCCCTTCGTTATTTAATTTCTAGTTTCTACGTGGGATCAGGAGTCCGGGCGTGCGGGTGTGTGCGGCGCCCACCTGGGTGATATTTGAGAGGCCGATCAGGTAGGACACGATGCAGACAGCAGCGATGAAGAGCTCCCTGCGGTTGCGGAGCAGCCGGGGGTACTCGTCCACGAGCGCAGTGATGAAGCCCTCCACGGTGCAGAACTGTGGGGAATGAGACAGCCGCCTGCAGCAGTCCAGCTCCACTACAACCTGGCCGTCTTGGGATGCAGCCTTGGATGACTCCTTGCTCATCTGGGGGCCTCAGGGGAATTCTTTACCCCCACTCCTCAGTTTTCCCTTCAGGAAGTGGGCCTGGTGGTTGAGTTGCTTGCCAGGGTCTCATGGGGTAGAACGTTTTGGGAATCTTGGATTTGTGGTCATTTTCTTGAGGATCTAGAAGGAACCTTCTCTCTCTGCTGGCTCTGGACTGAGGAACCCCAGGTGGGGGGCCCAAGGTGTTGGGGCTCTCACCTGGCTGTCAATGCCCAGCATCAGCAACATGGAGAAGAAGAGGATGGCCCAGAGTGGGGAGATGGGCAGCTGTGTCACCGCCTCTGGGTAGGCCAGGAATGCCAGCCCGGGGCCTGGGGGCAGGTGGGAAGGAAAAGGCGCTGGGCGCCCAGAGCACCCCTACTGCCCACCCATTTCCCTGGCTGTTTCCTGGCATCTTCTGAGGAATCTTAGGAAGGAGCCAGTGGGAGGCTGTGGGGTTGGTCCTCAAGTAAGAGGGCTGCAGGGACCTGACCAATGGGAGGGCAGGACAGGCTGGTGTGGAGAGGGCAGGTGGAGGGCAGGCCCTGGGTTGTGGGGCCGTGGGGAAGGGGAGGGGGAGACTGAGGATCCACCCGGCCATGAGATAGCCTGGGGTCCTGTGATGGCGCCAGGTGGGGGCCGGCTGGGGGGCTGTACTGGAGGGCCTGGCTGGGAGCGGGGCGCCCTGGAATGAGGAACAAAGAGACTGCCACCTCCTTGGGGTGGATCTGAAAGCAGGCAGGTGAGGCACCTGGAGAGTCCCCGGGGTGTGCGGCCATGGGAGTTACTATGGTAGGGGGAGGTCAGAAACTCAGCAGAGGTTCTCCAAGAGACAGGGAGTCTCCGGGGGCTCAGTGAGCACAGGGGTCCTTCTGTGGCTGGGCAAGAGTACGGAGGGGACAGAGTGGGCCCAGGTTTTGGCGAGAGCGCTTTTGGGGTTGTGACAAAGCACCAACATCTGGGGGCCTTGCGTCACGGAGATGAGTGGACCCTGGTCTGCAGTACACCCCCACCCTCTCCCGGCCTCTAGGGGAAGGCCCTTCTGGCGGCACTGACCTGAGGCTGCTACGTCAGCAATGGACCTCTTGGTGACGTGTGCCATGAAGCCCACGATGGAGAAAATAACGAAGCCTGCGAACATGCTGGTGCAAGAGTTGATGCAGCAGACGATGATGGAGTCCCTGGAGGGAGGGGGTTGGGTCAGGGAGAGGCAGGCCTGAGGGGTGACCCCTGAGGACAGGTGTCCCCTGAGCAAGGTCCAGAAGCACCAGGGAGGGCAGGGCCAAAAGGAAGCCATGGGCCAGCGGGGTAACCTTGAGGGACTGGCTCAGAGCAGGGTGACCAAGAAGACAAAAGAGGAAGCACAAATGAGAAAGTTGGGTGAGCTGTGGGCGTGGCCACGGGGCTGGTCTGGAAACCCAGAGGCAGGACCTTGGAGATGGGGCGGGGCCTGGAGAATGGGGCAAGGCTAGGGTGGGCGCTGCAGGCAGTGAGGAAGTTGGGAAGGGGCGGGGCAGGAAGGACCAGGATCTTGCACCCTGGCACCTGTAGACGTTGTTGTGGAAAGAGTTGTAGCTCCCGAGAGCGATCAGGGACCCCAGGCCCAGCCCATAGGAGAAGAAGATCTGGGTAGCCGCATCCAGCCACACCTGTGGGCAGGAGGATGGAAAATGGTCCCGCTAACAACCGCAGCCCTCCTCCAGGCGCCCAGCAACCTTTTTCCCCATCTGAAGTTGGTGAGTAGCACTAGGGTCCAGGCTGCCCGGCTGGGTGGAACGCGGTGCTCACCTCAGAGTCAGACAGCTTGCGGAAGTTGGGCGTTATGTAGAAGAGAATGCCTTCCTTGGCCCCTGGCAGCGTCACTCCGCGGAAGAACAGGATGATAAGCATGATGTAGGGATATGTGGCAGAGAAGTACACCACCTGGAGGAAGTGGGCCAGAGTAACCGGCCAGCCTGCCCCACTGCAGCCTGCCAGGGCTTCTTCCTCCAGGAAGCCTTCCCAGATGCCCAGGCTGATGTCCCTCCTTGACATCTGACCAACAAGCACAGCACCTGCTTTTTCCTCTCTCTTCCTCACAGTTTTTGACTTCTGAATTACCCAAGTCACATATGGAATGACTGGGAAATTTAGAAATTACATGTGAAGATTGCTCTTTGCTGTTGTTGCTGTGAGGATACCATGAATTGCTGCTCTCTGCCATGTGCCCCTCTGCCTTGGAGCCAGCTGAATATGGACTGAAACCTCCAGTAACTGTGAGCTACATAAATCTTTCCTTCCTTAAAAAGAAAAGAAATTACACATGAACACTCATGTCCCCTTTGTCAGGCCCTAGAGTGGAAGTTCCATGAGGGACAGAGGCTGTGTGATTTACATCTGGGTCTTCCTAATCGCTAGGACCGTCTCCTAGGTGGCTGGAGTTTGTCTGCATGCCCAGGTCTGACATTTCAGTGCTGCTCCTGGGAGGCTTTTCTGGGCATGTCTGGTCACATTTTCTTAACAAAGCTGCCTTCCCATTGAAAGTGCTTAAAGTTTTAAAACCCACAGCACATGCAGTTTTGTCTCGTGAGCATTGTGTCACACACAGTTCATTTTTAGTCATACGAGATGGTCCCTCAGGGCCCCATTGTCCTCTTCCAAGTCCATCTTACTGTTATCCATTTAGGTTACTTCTAATTTTATGTGAGCGTAAATACTGCAGTGAACATCTCTATATAAATCTTTACCTACAAAATCGCTATTCCCCTCCTGGGACCTCTGTCCAGCAGTGAATTACTAAGTCAGAGAATCAGCTTCTCTGGGGCTCTGGCCCATGTTGCCTAATTGAGTTTTAGAACTGGGCAGCATCCAGCAGCAGGGAGGCTTTCCTGCAGTGCTGGCAGGGAGTACAGTACTAAGAGAACTATTTTCATCAAATTGATAATCAAAAGATGGATATTGTGTGAAATTTCCCTTCTCTGCTCACAGTGTGAGGGGCAGTTTCCAAGTGTAGTGGACTTCGTGTCTCTGGCTCTGCTGTGACTCTCAATCCTGAGTAATGCTCTGGATTGACGCCTGCCTTGGTCTTGGATGTAGGCTAGTGTGGGATTAGGAAAGGCGGCTGCCATCCACTGGAGACACCACAGCCTTGGAATTAGGGAAGGGTCTTCAACATCATTTGTATGACCCCAAAACTGTGTGACTTGTGGTCTGTTTTGTGTCCTTTCTGTTCCCATTTTCTCACCTGGGCAGCCATCACCCTTGCTACTCAGGAAGGCTTCCTTCAGGCCATGGCTAGGGACAGATGCAGCCAGCCTTTGTTCCTCAGCTCCTGGGTGGGAGCCTGGGAGGGGCCCACCTGTGTGACTTTCAGTGTGACCAGCCATCCTCTGTGTCTCTGGGATGGGCACCCTGCAGGGAGCCTTTCTGTTTCTTATTTCACAGAAAGGGAAACAGAGGAACAGAGAGCTGCAAGGACTTTATTAATCAGGGTTGGTTAAATCCCTCTGTGGACCCCTGCTACCTTCCCCCACTCTGCACAAGAACCTACCTTCCCAGTCCAGCCCACGCCCTTCCAGATGCAGAAGTACACCAGGATCCATGCAATGGCCAGGGTGATGGCCAGCGGCCAGCGGATCTGACCCGGCTTGTCCAGCCCATCTGTCATTTGGTGCATGTTGCGCCTGGTGGGACAGAGCAGCCGTGAGAGTCACAGGGCCAGGGGAAGATGAAGCACATAGGACACCCAGGTGTGGCATGAGCCACGTCCTCCCTGTTCTGTGTGGGGTGATGAGATCCTGTATAGTGTCACCAAGAAGTGTCTGGAGGTCAGAGAGAGCAGGGCTTGCTGCTCAGCCTTGTCATTGTTCACCTGGGTGCTACACAGGTTTCTAGGGGACCCCCTGTCAACTATGCTCCGCAGTGACAGACTGGAGCAGAGACCCCCTGCCTTGTGAGCAGCCCCTGCCTTCCCCCTCCGCTCCCCGCCCCCTTCCCTGTTCTGAGCAGCTACTCTTCCTGCCCAGATGCTGAGAAACCTATGCATGCTTCTCCCTGGTGAAGTCCCCTGCTCACATGGCCACATAGTAGGTGCTCAGGAAATGGGTATGGAACAAATGGCTGAATGAGTTAGAGCCGAGTGTGTCTAGAAGAGCTATGCACCGGAGGCGTCAGGGGCAGAGCCAGCCACAGCTGGGCTGAGTTTTAATCTGCACAGAAGGGCTTGGCCCACACAGAGTCTGGACGCCCCTTCTTCCGGTTCCTCTTACCCTTGAGCTCTGGGACTTTCTGAGCTGCTGCCTTTGTGGCCCAGAGCTTTGGGCCCTGGGACCTCATTTTGTGATAGGTTGGGTGTTCCCAACCCTTCTCTGACGATGGAGCCCATGGATGTAGCCCTCATGTGGGTCCTGGGGTCCCCAACACAATGCAGCAGGGCCTTGGTACATAACCTGGCATGTCTCCTGCATATCCTACATCATCTCTAGGTGGCTTTGAATACTGAGCACAACGTCAGTGCACTGTCTCGTGAATAATGACAATTATAATAATGACAGGTACAATTCTCCCCAAATACTTTCAGTGGCATCTGGCCACTGTAGCTCCTTTGTGGCCCATAGGTGCCCAGCTCACCCTGAGCAGGAAGAGGCTGTGCCCTGCTGCACACCCCTACCCCCATCCCTCGTCCCTATTGGCCTCCCAGAAACCATGCCCCCTGCACTCACTCCCAGAACTCCACCACGGCACTGGTCATGTTGGTGGTGTTGACGATGCTGTAGTTGGAGAAGCAGCGTTCTGTGTTCCAGGGGTTGTCACACTGTTTCCATGGCAATGTCTGCAAGGACATGGTCACATGGACACTGCCCAGGAGCCCTCAGGCCAGAAAACAGGGTGCGAGCTGGTTCTGTCCCCAACTCACAGTCCCTTGGACAATCCTGAATCCTCCCTTCTCCCCAGCAACTCTTAGGATCAGAGGGGGGCAGCAACCTGTTTGAGGTCACACAGTTACTAAGTGCCAAGGCTGAAACATGGGCCTTGAGCAGCTAAGGAGCAGCTTCTAAACTGCACTGTTAGGTCTCTGTGTCCTGGGCTGTCTCCCATCTCCGTGACTCTACACAGGAATTGTGACAGTGACATGGTGCATCCCCTGAGCCAGCTGGGACCAGGACACTTCATATGTATTTGCTGCTGAGCTTCTGAGCCTCATGGGGTGGGGTTCATTTCTGTTTCATTAGTCTGTCTGTCTGTCTCTGTCTCTGTCTCTCATACTGGGGATTGAATGCAGGGCCTCACACATGCTGGGCAAATGGTCTACCACTGAGCTATGTCTTTTGCCCTTAAAATTTTTATTTTTGAGATAGGGTTACATTAGATTCCACAGGGTGGCCTGAAGACTGCAATCTTTCTCCCTCAGTGTCCCATATACCTGGGATTATAGGCATGAGCCACCACATCCAAATTCACATTTTGTTTCCCAATTTTTTGGGGGGGGTGGTAAAGATGTATCACATAATATTTACCTTCTTGATGACTTTTAAGTACACTTATCACAGGTAGCCATCACCATCATTTATCTGTAGCTCTGTGCATTTCACAAAACTAAAACACTGTTCTCACATAAAACTGACTCCCGACAACCCCTCTCCTGGCTCCTTCCCTACAGCATGCATCTGGCCCAGCCCCACTAGCAGAAGGTCCCGGGCCTGCGGGCTCACCGTAGTGAAGGAGTTGTACAGGTAGTAGATGGCCCAGGAGATGATGACGATGTAGTAGATGTTCAGCCAGAAGGACAGCACCGCTGCAGCCAGGCCCACACCTGGGAGAGATCACAGCGTCACTAGCCTGCGTGGCCCGTGGGGGCGGCCACCGCCCAGCCAGCACCTTTTTAACCCTGGACACAGGCATTGCTGGGACGTTGAACCTGTGAGGCACCAGCCAGAGGCCATGCCTGGCCAATGGGCTCAGAGTGCCAGTGAGCCAGGCCCAGCTGGTGGCAGTGACTGTGACCCCCAGGAGGCCTCCTGAGGGCCCACTGGCACCAACCATAGGAGCAGAGGATCTCCCTCAGGGAAGTGAGCTCGTGGATGGGCAGGATCCAGATCTGATTCTCCGATGCCCACAACAGCTGCCCTCGGCTCAGATGTGGGCTTTCTGGAGGGCGCTGGCCTCACATAGGCAGAGGGGAGCACCCCATGACCACAGCCCAGTCCCCCATGACCAGGGCCTGGCCCTACACACTTACCTTTGAACATGGGGGCCAGTTTCCACACACCCAGGCCCCCGATGGACGTGTACTGGCCCAGCGAGCACTCCAGCAGGAAGAGTGGGACCCCCGCAAAGATGAGTGTCAGGAAGTAGGGGATCAAGAAGGCCCCTGCAGGGGGTAGAACACAGGCTGTGGCCCCATGGTTTGGGAGAACCCCTCTCACTGGTGGGGCACCACGATTCTAGGTTCCCCCCTGAGAACTCCAACTCTGTTTCCAAAGCATGCTCAAAGCCAAACTGCAGCCCTAGGGTGGCGCTCTACTCTAAATGCATGCTCTGCACTTGGCAAAGTAAAGAGACGAATGCTTGGCATCCGTTGGAGAGGACAGTTGTCCTTTGGGATTTGTCACAGCTGAGAGCTCCCATGTCTTCAAAGCTCGCTGTGTTGAAGGCTAGGTGCCCAGTTGATGAGCTTTAGGAAGTGATCTGACTGTGGGGCTGCTGACCTCCTATGCTGGTGGAAGGAAGTGGGCCAGAGGGTGCAGGCTTGGGGACTGGATCTTGTTCCCCCTCCACTTTCTGCCTGCCACAAGGGGAGCAGCTCCCCCACCCCATGATGGATGCCAGCTGACCAAGGACCGAAGTGGTGGGCCACAAATTCCTTTGGTCATTATTCCCAGGTATTTTGTCACAGTGACAGAAAGCTGATTAGCACACGACTCTTTTGATAAAGCGAAAAGAAGCAAGAAATGAGGCCCAGTACCAACTACCTTTGGCATCTTGATGGGGCTTTTTCCCCAAAGGTTACCCTAGAAAATGCTTCAGGGACCCAGCTGAGAGATTATCAGGCCACCACCTACCACCACCATTCTTCCCACAGAGGTAGGGGAACCGCCAGACATTGCCCAGGCCAATGGCATAGCCCACGCAGGACATGAGGAAGTCGAAGCGACCCTTCCATGTGTCTCGATCAGGAAGGTCCCCTGCCTTCTTCTGCACCTTGACCACTAGGGTTTTGGGCTTGTCGTTGGCCAGGGGGGCCTCACTGACTTCGGTGGAGATCTGCCCGTCAGCCACCTTGCTGCTGTTGGTTGCCATGTCTCGTCTGGACGTGGGCGCCCTGGCGGATGGATGTACGACCTCGGCCCCAGTCCACGTGGACAGCAGCTTTGCGGCTGAAGGTCACATGAGAGGACAGAGGGGGTACAGGCACCATGAGCATCAGGATTCCACAGTTACCTTGCTCCAAAATGACAGTGACAAAGTCACCCCCCCACCAGCAGCCATCCTTAGCCCTTTATTTCCCAGGCCCCATTCCTGGGGAAAAGAGGGGAAGATACAAAGACATAGGGAATGGGAGCTCCTATTGCATGCTCCCCAGCCAGCTCCGACTGGCCATTTGTGCACCCTCTCTGGGGCCCTCAGGCCACCTCACTCCCTGAGAGAAATACAGTGTGTCTGATGGTAAGATTCCTATCGCTGCCTCCTAGGAGACAGCTAATTTGTCCTTTCTAAGGCCATAACAGTTGTGGTCAAGGCAAGCCCAATGGGGACTTATAGCTCACAGTTCACTTTGTCACTTTCCATCTGTGTGACTTTGAGTAGATGCCTTGACCTCTCTGCCCCACTAGAGCTATCTTTTAAGATGAGCGTAACAGTACATCTGTTACTGGGTTATTAGAAAGTCTTGAGTTACAAACTGCAAAAGAAGTTTGGCACCCAGTCCTGGTTCTTCTGTGGAAAGGACCATTGGCTTGAATGGCCTCTTGGTCACCCCAAGCTGAACTTGTTCTCTGCATCCTTCTTTTCTCTTTAGCTACAGAGGCAGCATGAGCAGTGGACAGGGTATAAAACTGGCCTCAGAGAAATCCTGAGTTCAAATCTCCTGTCTGACCTTTGGTTAGTGGAGTACTAGCACTAATATTCTTCTCAAGTACTACTCTTGAGGACTCTGAGCCTCAGTTTTCCCACAGATAAGATGGAGCAATCCTCTCCGGCTTGTCACACTGTAGCAGACTTTCATGGTGCTGGTTATCTGGCTGGGAGCGGGAAGTCCATGAACTGGCTGGCCGTCCTTACCTGATGGTCTGCCGCAGGTCGGTTCTGGCGAGGTCCCTGCAATCCCTGGGCCAAGCTGCCAAGCACAGAAGGGAAGGAAGGGAACAGGTGAGAGGGCTGGTGGCAGTGGGCTGTGCGTTGTCCACAGAGGGTCTCCAGCCGTGGAGACCACTGCCAGTCCATCCAGCGTGGTGCTGGCCTGGGGTTCAGGACTTCCAGGAGGCCCCACTTCCTCTGGACAGCGACAGTGGGCATGGAGATGTGAGGACGTCATTCTATAACTTTATTCAAAGGGAAAAAAAGGCCCATAGGAGCTGGGATTGCCTGAGCCCCGCTAGGAACCACCCACAGGATGCAGTTGATGGTTTCCTTTTTTTTTTTTCCCCTTCAAATATGTGAACCCAAAATTTAATGTAGCTACTTTGGTTTTTTTGTATTTTAGGGAAGGGTCTACAGGGTATTCAGGGTCTCACTATTAGATCGGAATTGTAGTGATCCACCTGTTTACAACCTCCCAAGAGCTGGGGTTACAGGTGCATGCCCTCACACCCAGTCTCAATCACTATCTTAGCGTGCTCCAGGGGCGGGGTAGCCATGGCAACCCAGAGGATTGAACCCCTGGCCCCTGTGCCTGCTTGTAGGTGCTTTAATCTGTTGAGCGATTTGGCCAGCCCTTGATGCAGCTATTTTTTGGATCCTCAATCCCGATGTGCAGAAATATGATGAAAGACAGTGTAAGACTACTGGGAAGAACCTGGTGTTTTATGTAATCAAACAAGCAAGTTTTGAAAGTGCTCACCTCCCCCCAGTCTGTTTATTAAAAACTCACAAAAAGCCACACTAGAAGGATATACCCAAAGATGCCACCATGGAATTTTCTTGAGTGATTTTTATTTTCTTCTGTAAGCTTTCTCCTTTTTTGATTTCTCGAATGGTTTTTAAAAGGCTATTTAATAAAATGACACAAAGTAAATTTACAGAACCCTCTCAGGACCCATCCACGGCTGGAAAGAAGCAGCACTGTGGGCTCCTTGGATCTCACCCTCTTACACATCACCAAGTGCCACTGGCTTCTCTCAGGCCCACGCAGTGTCCACATCAACTGCCACCCAGCTTCTCCTTGAGGGCACCCCCACACGTTGAGCGCCTGTCTAGAAGTCCTGGCTGGGCATGACCACCAGGGAGAGCTCTGGATCTGGCAGAGCCACTGCTCCACTTAGGAACAGCAGGAAGAGGGGATAGCTGACCTAAGGTCCATCTGGCTGTTTTGGGGTCTGCAGAAGACAGTAGCCCCAAGAAACTGGGAGAACTAAAGGGGACCCTACACAGTGTCTCCATAGCTATCATACTTGTAATGCTGGCTCCAGAATCTAGTCTAGTGTTTTCCAGCTACCATCTTTGCCCAATATGACCCAATCACCTTTCACCAAGGCTGATCACCTGACCCAAGACAGCCAGTTACACAACTCGCCTGGAAGTTTGGCTTGGGATTCAGGGAGGGCAGTCTCAGGAGTGACTTAGGAACCCAGAAGCAGCTTCCTCTGCCCACCTGTCACTCAGAGGACCACAGAGGCAGTCAATGGGAAGTCTGGAAGGCACTTTCTTCCACTGCAGCTCCAGGCTGTCTTGAGATTGCCTGCATCCCTCTTGGTCTGAGATTTGACCAGATACCCCACTGTGGCTGAACTATCCCCAGAGTTTTCAGATGGGCAGGCTGCTGTGTGGGCAGCACTGCTGAGGCTGGGCCTGCCAATGGCAAGACGGCCAGGTGGGTAGGCCTGTTACGGAGTGGGGCTTACCTCTCTTCACCTTGTTCTCTGCCACAGGGTGTGGCAGTACCCCCTCAACCCGCAGCCCAGACTTCTAGCCTCTGTGACCCCATAAACCCAGATCATGATAAATGGTGCAGGTTGTGGTGTTCTGTGACAGCCGCACGAAACAATGATAATCCTAGTCATAAAATCAGTTCCTCTGCTTTGTGAGCCTTGACTTTCAGATTCCTGTCACAAACTTGAATCTCTACATGCATTTCAGTCTCCTAGAAAGGCCATCTCTGGAGTCCTCAGTTCCCCCTCATGCTGAACCTGAGAAAGCAGAGCTGGTAGCTACTGCAAAGGACTCACTGTAGGGACAACGTACACATGTCCAGATTTAGCTGGATGCCTATACCTACCCAGCAATGGTGGTGGAGCGGAACTGGCACTTTGTTTACAGAAGATGTGCGATGTGAAGACCGACCTGGGAGGGAGACCCTGAATGTGGGCGCCCCATATGGCCAGAGGACTTGGGAGCAAGGACAATCCTGGATTTGCCCATCCACACTGAGTAGGTGGGCCAGGCCTCCCCGTGACATGTGCAGATGCTGGGGAATTACTCCAGCAGCCCAGAACAGCAACAAGTAGTATTTGTTGGGGATCCTTCCTTACTCAGGACCCATGGTGTCTTTCAGGGTTTCTAGGTCCAGTGGCAACTGCCCTTCAGTCCCTACAGGGAAGACAAGGAGGGCATATTACCCTTCGGCCCCTGCATTCCTACCTCACTCTGCTGAGTCAGGCCAGGTAGAAGAGGCCATGGTGCACTTGTATATTTGGTTCATTTTAAAAATGATTCTGAGGCTGGGGAGATAGCTCAGTGGTCTAAGCACCTGCCTGGTAAGCACAAGGTCCAGAGTTTGATCCCCGGTTCAGCCTGCTGTGCTGGCCCTGAAGCCAGACATGGTGGCACTCGCCTGTAATCCCAGCACTGGGGAGGCTGAGACAGAAGGATCACTGAGTCTGAGCTGTGTAGAGAAAAAATTTTTTCTGGTAGAGAAAAAAATCCAAAACATCTTGTCCAAGGAAGGAAAAGAGCATAGCTCTTGCAGTCCTCCTGGTCCCCAGGGTCATCATGTGTCCCCAGGGAAGACAGAGCCACCTCTCCCCTCAGAGCTTGTCACGCACATCACACTGTCCTGTGCTTCCATACAGACCTTGCATCCATCCTCAGCAGGCAGGCACAAAGCCTGGCTGAGTCCCAACAAGGCAGTGCTCTGCAGGGGACAGGACAGCTTGGGTTGCCTGTGCTACAAATTACGTGACAATGCACCCACTTCTTACAAAGTATACAGTACGTTTCATGGACCCTGGGTGCCAGCAGAAAGATGCAGTCCTGTCAGTACTGACTGTGTGCACAGAGCTGCGGATACTGACTCCGGCCAAGTTGTGACAAGGAGACTGTTTCTGCCCAAACTGACCAGAGCATCCTGTGATCAGTGCTACAGGATATAGGACAGCAAGACACTATAGGCCCAGATGGAACCAGTTAAATCAGTGAGAAGGTTTCCCAGAGGAAGGGCTCTCTAGGCTGGGTTTTGAAAGCTGAATACAAGTTTACCAGACTCAAAAAGAGGAGGTGAGCATGTTAAGTAGAGGGAACTTCATGAGCACAGGCATAGAGCATCCATGACAGCCTGCCCGTCTTCAGGGTACACCCTGAGGCCACAGCATAGAGCCCCTGAGAAAGATGGGGGCAAACCACATAGGGAAAATGTCCCTGCCAATTCTGAATGAGGAGACACCTGGCAAGAGAAAGAAAACATGTGCAGCTCGGAAGCTCCAGATCAGAAGTGGCAAAATGGGTCAAAACTGGCCCCAGGGCTTATTTTACTGGCTAGAATATTAAAAAAAAAATCAGCCTGAATTAGGAGCCAAAAATGTGACAGGCTGGGATACAGTATTTCAAGCAGTGGGACAAGTGCAAAGGGCCTGAGGCAGGAAAAGCTTGGTATGTTTGAAAGTCAGCAAGGAGGCCACAGAGTGGGGGTTGAGTGCGGTCACGTGGGGAGGGATCCCATGGAGGTGGTGGGCAGGGCCAGTCCTAAGAGCCTGCCTAGGCCAGGGTGTGAGCTCAGGTTTTATTCTAAGTGGGATGGGTGGCCTGCCTTGTCCTGTCTCAGCTCTGAGCGGCTGCAGAGGGCCCTCCTTGGAGTCTGAACAAGAGACGCTGGAGACATGGCCCAAGGCAGGCAGGGCAGTGGCCGCAGGCTGGGCTGGGTGGCAAGCAGAGGGGGTGTGGAAGGCGGTGTGGACAAGCTCTCTCTGTCCCATGCATCAGAGGGATGGGTGGCTGTGTGGGGTGGGGTGAGCCTGAGTCTCAGGGCTGCTATTGTCCCTGGCTAGGCTGGGTGTGGGGGCAGGGGATGTCCCATCCCCCCAAGGTTGCACTCACTTTGTTTCATTCCCGTGCTGCAATTCCAAAAATTACAGCGCCTCACTGTAGAGTGAGATTGCTTGACTTGCTTTTATTTCTTTTTGAAACACGGAGGTTCAAGAAAAAATAATTCATACTGAGTTTGGCTTCGTGCCCAGAAAGGCAGAAGCCATCTATTCTATGGTGCGGGCAAAATGCAGGGCTCCATTCACTGGGTGCTCTCGGCATCTGTGTGCGCCTGGGCCACGCCAGCTCCTGCTCACCCAGCAGAAGAGCGAGCTCTGACTGTGCACGCACAGCCGTGCCTCTCTGCCTCCTTCACCGGACAGACAAGGAAACTGAGGCTGACCAGCTGGGCTGCTATAATGGGGCTTCAAAGTATGTCAGTGTCACCTGTGGGGGCGGTGTCACCCACAAGGACTGGCTGAGCGGCCCCACACCAGTGGGGTGGGCGCTGTGCTTCGATGTGGGCAGGACAGGCAGGCCTGCAGTGCAGCTGGAGCCCTGAGCTGGCCCCTCACCTGCAGCTGCCTTCTGCGCCATACCGGTGCCCTGTCAATGCTGCAGGTCACAGCCGAAGGAAAGGCCCAAGAGGGCCAGTGAGTGGCTCCCTTCCCCGGGGCCTCGAAACCCACTGCTGCAAACTCCTCAGCGACCCCAGCCCACCTGAGGTCCTGCGCGCCGCCTGCAGCCACATCCCTCACGCGTGTATCTTGGACACCACCCTCCCCAGCATCCGTGGGACCCGCCGGTGAGGGGCTCCTTGGCCCAGTCCCCCCCCTCCCCCATGGGATGAGCAGCACTGCGTTGTGAGGCTGTGTGTGTTTTCCAGCACCCACTCCACCCAGCAAGTGCCGTGCATCCAGAGGGAGAATCATCACTGCTGCCACAGCCTCACAAGCGGCAGTGACACCAGCGCTTCCCCACCCGGCCTGCGTGAGCCTCTGCAGCTGCAGGCGGCTGGCCCGGAAGGGGCTGTGGCCGGTGGGCTGTGTCCAGTCTTGCTGCCCCTGACAGATGGCATCCTGCCTGCTCCCAGCTCCTAGGCACCCAGAAGTGTGGCTTTCTGGATCTCTTCCAAAACCACATGGAGGAGAAGGCTGGTGCTCACGCCAGCAGCCACAGAGAGCAATGCTTCAGCCCACTGGGGCTGTGCAGCTCCATCCACAGCACAGCCAGCTCCAGAGAGCCCCAACTTTTCACTCCCAACGGGGAAGAAAAAGCAGAGCTCAGTGGGCAGGAGGAGACGAATGGGACACTTGACGGAGAGGCTAGAGCACTACGTCCATTACCTCCCTCTTATTGAATCCCCCACTTAGGCAGAGAGGGACAGGGACTTGCCCAAGGTCACCCAGCCAGGAACTGGGGACACCCAGAGCTGAAGCCAGGCAGCTGTGTCTCTGCTCTCACCTGGCCTCCTCTGTGGTCTAGCAGGTGCCTGCAGTGCCTTCAGCACACCCTTGCAGTGTGCCAGTGACCCCTCCCCAGCAGGAAACATCCTGAGACCCTTCCTACACTGTAGACATGGCCCACTGGCTTCCAAGGCACATCTGGGAGGGGCCTTTCTGGGGCCCCTTGGAAGGAGGATAGTCAGTTATCTTGAGATCCACAGAGGGGAGCTGGATCCTCATCCATTTTCCTAGCTGTGTGACCTCAAGCCAGTGCCTTGTCCTCTCTGTGCCTGGGCTTCTTTGTGCAAGCAAGTCGGAGCTGAACTCTAATTCTGGTCCCCTTTGTTTTCCATCCTCACTCTGACCTTCTCATCTTGCCCACACCAGCAGTCTACTAGTCTTCTGGTCTGCAGCTCTCTGCAGCACCTTACTGGGCTCTCATTTTGGTCAAGGCAGTTTTCAACCAAACTCATCCGGCCTGGCTATGCGGCCCTGAGAGCAGGGGTCCCACTGCCACTGAGCTCTCAGTATGGCTGGGAGATTGGCCACCTGAAAGTCTAAGAACCCAGAACCCAAGCAGCCTCTCAGTTTTTCCGGGGCACGCAGAGCAGGGTCCGGCGCGCAGGGGAGGCAGTCCAACCTGGCACTCAGCATTGTCCTCAGCTGGATCAGCAGGGAGACCTGGAGTTGGGGCCAGGCTGTGGAGCCCTGCTGTGGGGAGCACGCACTGCATCCTGTGGTGAGAAGGCTGCCCATCCCACCAGACCTCCACAGGGGCTGGGTGTGCTCAGTGCAGTGCACAGCTGACAGCCTTTGGGTCTCCCAGGCACTGCACAGGGAGGAGGTGAGGCCCAGACCCCAGGGACACTGTATCCCCATCACACAAAGGGGAGACAAAACCAAAGGCCCAGGGGCCATCTGGTGAGTGGGTCCCAGTGAGTGCTCTGGCCTAGGTGCCCAGCCAGGTGCAGCACCTCCGGGAGGCCGGCGCGCAGCCTCTGCTCCTGTGCAGCCTCTTCCATGGCTTTCTCTTGGGACTTGGATGCTTAGGAAGACACAGGCCTTGCTCCATTCATCCTCAGAGTGCGGATTCTTGTAAGGATAGTCCAGTAGGACTGCAGCCTCACTGGGCCATGGGTGCCACTAGGGACAGAGTGTTGGTACCCTGGGGTCAGACCCAGGGAACTGCAGGCACTAGGTGGAGCCTGCAGCCTCTATGAGGATGGATGAGGTGCAGGAAGCAGCGGAGAGGGGAGAGATGGTGGGAGGCAGAGCACGAGGAGGGTGGGGAGGCAGGGCAGGTGAAGGGGAGCGCAGGGCTGAGGAGCCTGCGTATGCCTGTTCCCTGTGTGCCATACATCTTCCCAAGGTAGGAGGGGGTGGAACAGCCTGCACTTAGCCAGCAGCAGCCTGAGGCTTTGGGGGTGAGGTCCACACCTAGGTTAGGGGTGCCTCCACTGGCTCCTTCTGCACAGCAGCTACCTTCCCATGCCAGCACCTATGGGCTCCGCACAGGGCACAGGGGACCCAGAAAATAGGTTGAGGCCTTCAGCGTCTACATCCACACATCCTGTCCTACCCTTCCCTGGTGCCTCTGACTGGCATGGTGCATCGGTTCCAGGGGGTGCTTCTGTAAAGGCTCTGAGCTCAGCCAGCCAGAAAGGATTAATCCTGATCGGAGTAAGAATGACCTGACGGCACTCGCACGCTCTTACATGGCTCTCTGCTGTGTCACTCGTGTGGCAGCAAGGGCGGGGTTGAGGAAATGCGCTTTCCTGCTTAGGACATGCTTGAAGGGCCCCAGAGACAGGCAGAGAAAGGCCCTTTGAAAACTCAAGCTTGGGCAAAATAAAAAATAACAACAGGGATGGCTGGATGGATCACTCATTTTTAATAAACCATGTGCAGAAGTACAGCCTGAGGCATGGCAGGACCTGGCCCTGGACAGCTCCAGGTCCTCTATCTCTGCCCTTGCTGGAGGACAGCTCTGAGGCTATGTGAACCCATTCTAGAGATGACACAGCCAGTCCTCAAATATTCAGTAGGATCCACGAGGTCGCAGTGAGAATCCCTGGGACCTCTGGCTAATGGCCTTGGAATCAAATGTGTTTGAGTTGTGCGGTAACTGCTTAGAATTTTAAAGCTGGCATTTGCATGCTTTGGAAAGGGCTGAGCATGAGTTTTCTAGTTTATTACAAGTCTGGTAATGATATCACTGTGCCCTTGACCTCTCTACTCACTTAAGTCACCCACCTGGCCCTCAGTGGCTTTGAGCTTGCAGTCCTCATACCAACAGTGCCACCTAGCCTTGCAGTACAGCATTTTCTAGGCCAAAGGGGGAGGGTACAGGAAGTACATCCCCTTTCCTGGGCTTGGAAAAGCTTGTTCAGTGCTATACTTCCATATCTAGCAAACAACAAACCCTACTGTTCATCAGAACTCGGTTGGATTAAAAAAAAAAAAAGTCAAGATACTGCTTGAGAGTATTTTGCAAGAATGAGGGGGGCGTGTATTTTCAGAGTCTGGGGAGGGTCAGATTCCAGAGTGTAAGATATTTTCCTGCAAGATAAGGCTGATTTTATGTTTAGAAGACTGAAATGCTGCTCACTTCCACCAGCGCAGCTGTTAACGGATTCCTTCACATAGCTTTCCGAAAGGGTTTTATAGTATGCTCTGCTCCTTGTTTCATAAAGTGGAAAACCCTCTGTTGTGAGAAGTTAGGCACCCATTCGGAAGATGAGGTTTTGATGGAGCAAGTGTTCAGCCGGTGGGCAGTGAGCAAACCTGTACATGGCTTCCAACTGGGATGTCAAAGGGCAGCTGGAGGCGAGAGGATCATAAACTGCTCACAGAAGCTGGCAGAGCAAGGCCTGGCCTCCTGGACTAAGGCCGCCCCGCTTGAGTAACAGCGCCAGTGCTGTGTGACTGTGGGTCAGCTACCTACCTTTCTGCCTAGAACAGGGGTGATGACAGCTCCTTTGGGAACACCATTCAGTGGGAGAGTAAGTCGAGACATTGGTACAGTGTCAGGGGCGCGGCGAATGCTGATGCCTGGCGGAGACTAACAAAACACCTGTTCAGGCAGCGGTGTTTATTCTTTCAGACAGCAGTGGGGAAAAGGTCTTAGGCTGACCCAGAATGACCTTAAGCTATAGGCAGCCAACGCCAGAGAGCGGTGGTCACTGGGAGGGGCTGACATTGTCAGATTCCCGGAGCATGATGTTCATTAAACAGGGCTCCCAAAGTGGACTAGTGGCCACATCCTGCAATTAGCTCATTGGTTAAAATCCCTGGCAAATGTCAACTGTCTTGATCTGTTCATCGGATGAGCCTCCTTGAGCCCCTCCTGCCTGCATGCCAGGGTCCCAGATCTGCGGGCTCAGGCTTCTCACCCTCTCTTTGGGCCCCAGAGAGAGCAGGAAATGTCCCTTCCTGACAGGGCACCCAGAAACATGTTGCTGCTGCTTGAGGGTTCGGTTTGCTAGGCAGGTTTGCAGAAGCAAAACAAAATGGTCGCTTGCATCTAAATCAGCAGCTCCCAGCACCCCAGAGCCACCTCCCCCTGCCTTTGAATCTGCCAAACTCTGCATCCAGGGCCCTCTCTCCTCTTCCAAAAGGGAATGGGGTCGTCTGCCAGCTCCAGTGCCTCACCAGCATGCAAATGATGCCCTCAGTTTTTTGGGGTGTTAACCCCATAGTCTCTGATCCCCGACTAGGGAAGGAAATGAATTCTGCCAGCTGTGCAGGAGAGAGAAATAAGGGGGGATGTGAAGGCAAACAGTCTACAAGACTTTGCAGTATGAGGAATTCAGATAACTGACAAAAAGAAAATGCAGTTCCCTGCCTGATGCCCCTATGGGTTTTGGGCCTGGGCATTTGTTCTCTGCTAATGTTCACTGGCCCAGGACACAGAGCTCTGTCACCTGCCCACGTGTTGCAGCCACTTTCCACCTTCCAGCACTACAAGGGCCCAGGCAATGCCTCTCTCAGCACACTACCTCAGGTTAATAAACAAGAGCTACTGTCAGAAGGGACCGTGGCAGAGACCCCAGTGGGATGTGGTCTCATGAGCATCCTGTGAGGCATCCCATTTTGCAGATGAGGACACTAAGGCTCTCAGGAAAAGGGATTTGCCTGGGTCACACAGCTGAGGAAGCGGCAAGGAGGGCTTTGATGTGCTTCATCACCTGAGCACAGAGCTTCCCTTCTTCAGATGGCCTTGTCCCTCCAGGCTGTCAGAATCGCCTGCAGCCCTGTCCTAAGCCTTGAAGGTGTCCAGTGTCCTGAGGTCAGAGCCGACCACCAACTGCTACTCCCTGCACAGTCTACTTCTCGGTTGTTCCTGGAGCACTTGGGGACTTGGTGACAACTCTGCTTCTGGCAGTCCCTGTCCTCCCGGCTTTGCGCCCCCACAGTCCGCACTTCCTTCTGGGGAGCCTCGCACCCTGGGCCCAGTCCCTTCCACATCCTTGCTCCTGTTCTAGCAGCTCCCAAATCGGCATTCAGCACACATCACTCCGCTGTGCAGCGCCATTATCTCCCGGGGACACGGGCTCCGTTGTCACGGCAACCAGAGTCCTTCCACCAACTCTATTTAATAATTTCCCAACAGTGGAGCTGGGCCAGCTTGGGGCAGGGGAAAGAGCACTGGGCCAGGGGAGAAGCCCTGGGTCCTAGCACCTGCGGGTCCAGGATGCCTCTCTGGGCCTCCATTTACCCATCTGTGATAGAGAGGTGTTGGCAGTGGTGGGCTTTGTGACTTTTTCTCAACAAAAACAAGTTGAAACATAGATTTGATGCCCAGGGAATAGGAACAAGGGAAGATCTGAGTAAGAATCTATATCCACAGGCTGAGCAGTAGCTCATGGTGCTATCTCTTACTCAATAGCCTCCACACATCACTTTGAAATTATACCTGTGACCCTTGAGGATCTGAGCTGGGCTTGGACAGAAGACAAATTTTTGCCAGCAGCCAGAATGGGTCTACTTCTCTCTATTCTATAGACATGTAAGTAGGCTCAGAGAGGGTAAACAGCCCCATGCACACAAGAGGCCTGGTTCCTGTCTAGAAGCTGTGTCAGAGAAGACCACGTGGCTGGTACATGGAGAAGGAGCCTGTCCCTGTCCTGTCCCTCTGCCCACTCGGCCTTTGTGGACTTGAGGAATCATGTAGATACCCTAAAGAGAGGGGGAAGATCTTGTCATACCCCTAACTATGCTTGGCACCAGACACTCCCAAAGACATGGAGCCCCTGTGCTAGGGGCTGTGTGGCCCAGACAGCGAGCAGCCCCTTAAGGGCACAGAGAAGTGGTAGGTTTCTCCCCAAGACCACACAGCAGGGAGTCTACGCTTATTGGTCCTGCTGATGGTCCACACTGAGACCCCAGGCCCAAGAGATGATGTCTACACTTCCAAAGGCCCTGAAAAACTTCCTCAAACTGCTGCTCAGATGCAAGGTGGGCTGGGGAAATGTCTCAGCTGCACCATTCCTGTCCGGCTGTGTGGATGGGGAGGGGGCCGTGCTGCTCTGGCCCAGGCCCATGGCACTGCTCTGAAGCAGGGTTCTTGGCAGCTGAGCAATGCTATTTAACTCCTCCCAGGCTGGCGTTTTCATTTAATGCCACAGCATAATTAACAGCCGCATCTGCTCTGTCATTAGTGCCATTCACTGCCATTTGGAGAAAGGCTCTTATCGTCCCCAGTCATTAGTCCCAGGAGGCTGTGCTGGGGGACATGGAGGAGGAGAGGAAGAGGTGGGACGTGCAGCTTCCGCTACAGTCCCTGGTCCCGTCCAAGCCCAAGCCCCTTGGCTCTAGGCACAGAGAGGGAAGGGACCACTCAGGGTCCCCTGCAGGCTCCAAGCCAGACGGTGCTTGGCTCACGACTTCCGTCCTGCAATCTGGATCAGAAGCCCAGCTCTGCCAAGTCAGCTGTCCAACCTTGGGAGCTAAACCTCAATTTCCTTATTGAAGATCCTGGGACCTTGCTCGTGATGTGCTTTGCTGGCGCCTGGTAGCAGAGCTCAGGGGAGGGGAGGACCACATCTGAACAGTCTGCCGGAAGTGCCTGTCACCAGGGCTGTGGGCCACACGCTGGCATTGAAATTTCGTTTTTACAGAACACTCTTGGGAAAAGATTGTTCCTTCTCCTTCCCTGAGCTCATGTTTTCTGTTCTTTTCTTTTTAAAAGTTCTAGATGGGTTCTTGGTCGGAGGGTATGGAAAGAACATCTGAATTAGGAGCTTCATATATCAAAGCCCCAGTGAATTCTTGGAGCAGCCAGGTCCCACCTACAGGATCTGAGAGCTCAGGCCCAGCCTGGGAAGCTGGACGCTTTGAGCTTTGATTGTATTTGTTTTATATTGTTGTCACTTCGCCTTAGCCCTGGCAGGGGAGAGTCAGAAACAGAAACAGCAGGGTGAGGGGGATTCACCCACACCTTGCACCAGCGCCTATATCGCCTGGGCCAGCACCAGCAAGACTTGGATGGCACTGGGGTGCCATCTGCAGCGAGCGATTCCACAGCCCTGAACCTCACAGTCCCTAGCATCCTCTTGGTTAAAACTTTCAAAACTGAGAAATTCTACTAACACTGTTGTGTGTGTATACTCACACCTGTGAAGAGGGACCTTATTTGGATCAAGGTCATTCAGGTTTGGGCTTATGAGAAACCGCCACCATAAAGCCTTTCTCCAAATGGAAGCCCACCAGAGACTGCCTGAGGGACATGCCATGCCCCATGGTCCAGGGCCGGATGGCCAGCTTTTTTTTCAGTTCTGCAGCCAGGGGATACTAAAAGCCCTTGGCTATCCTGCCTACCCGCAGGGCTTGACATATGTCACGGTCTTCACTGTGGCAGAGGGAATTGGGTCGATGGCTGGTCCTGAGGTTTCCAGACTATATCCTGCCACTGCACCCTGAGCACATTGCAAAAGCACCCAGCCCATTCCTCTTTGGGGCTTAGTGACCCCAGGCTCCATTGGATCCCCTTGCCATCGTCCTGAGGGTCCTGCACAATCTCCTAGGGCCTGGCATTCACTTTCATCCGAACACAAAGACATATATGCCTGTGTGCCTGCGGATCTCTCTGAGAACAACCAGCCCTCTTCTCTACCCCATGCCTACCACCGTTGAGGGTTCCCACTAAACTCTAAAACCTATCTCAGATGAAGCCCAACCCGAGGCTCGGTGGCCAGTGCTCGCCACACCCGTGAATCCCGAAACCTCAGTCTGCATGCTGCGCTCTGCCTCCTTCACCTAGGCTCTTCCCTATCAGCGACCTGGTGAGCTTGGTGATTCGGACTTAGTAAACGTGACTCCCCTAGCTGAGAATACTGCAGGTGAAGTGGAAGGCTTAGGGTGCTCAAAGCTTCAGTTTCAGATAAGAATGGTAGTAGTAATAATAACCGTACTCTCGCCTAGAGCTTCCAGAGCTGTTGCAAATTTCCACTTGGAAAATGCTTTCAAAACTGCGAAATTCTACTAACATTGTTGTGTGTGTATACTCACACCTGTGCAAAGGGACCTTATTTGGATCAAGGTCATTTGGCTTTGGGCTTACGAGAAACCACCACCACAAAGTTCTGTTCTGATAACCAAGAGCCGTGTGCTCTGCACTACACAGCCAATTACAGCACCAGTAGCAAGTGTCTTCACTCACCTCCCTGTGACTGCTGCCCTCTCTCTGCACAGAGCCTCCTTACCAAACAATAAGGCCATGAAGCAACCTGCTGTCAATGTCTTTCAGGGCATCTTTGACCTTGAATGTCCCTCTGGCCAGAGCTCAGTTATTTTCGAGAGCTGGCAGGAGACACTGATCTTGCAGACACAGGCAGCCGACAGGTGGGCAGAGCTGCAGCTCTCCATGAGAGGCAGCCACTAACTCCTGCCTCCCTGCATTTAGCTGGAGAGCCTAGATCCCACCAGGCCCCAGAAGTTGGGGGCCCCTTTCACAGCCAAGCAGTCCCACACCCTAACACAGTCCGTTCTCCCTAACTATGCATCCCCACTTGCAGAGTGCCACAGCCAATCATGCTGCGAGACCTGGCTTCCCTGTAATTTCCAATTTGTGAGAAATGTAAAAATAGAAGCCCATTCGCCGCAGGAGGCTTGCATCGAATCGGATGCCACTTCTTGTGTCGTGTCAGATCACAGTAAATGGAGCTGATGGCTTTGTCAGGCTACTTTCTATGGCTTCCCGAGCAGTGAGATGCAGAAGACATGAGAGAGTTAGGGCAAGGTGGCTGGGCACAACAGCACCACCGCATTAAGTGAATTTTAAGCCTGAGTCAAATAGGTGGCAACAGGTAGGACACCTCAGCTTGACCCCCGGCTCTGTGACTCGGCAGCCTCCGATTTCCCTCAGCAGTGGCTCTTTCAATACCTGGGCTTCCGGAGCTCAGCAAGCTCCATGGGTAGTACCTGGGGCCAAGTGCTCATGAGCTGTGCAGCTCCTTAGATTGGGGAGTCACAGCCATTGCCCAGCGAGCCACATCAGGGACTGAGCACAGGGGTCTGCGGCTGAGTTTGGGCTTGCTGTCCCTGTGTGGGATCCAGTACCTAGTGCCGTAGTGCTCATCCTCTCAGATTTGTCAGCTCGGGGACAGTCCACCAGCATACCGCCCAGGCTCTTGTGCAAATTAAACGCAGTGCTGTAAGCATGGCACCCAGCATGTGCCTGCAGAGTGTCAACTTGCTATAACTGACAGGTATTGCTTGCACTGATAATATCATTGGAACTGTAATTTTTTCCTGTTTATGTATGAATTTTAGCCCTGTGCTGAAATATCACAGCTTACATTCATACCTGCTGCCTATGTCAGAAAACTCTATTCCTGCTACTAGCCAGTTCCCCTCTCACTCCATATCCCTTCCTGTGGCTCCAAAGAGTTTTCAAAGGTGGGGAGAGGCGTAGATGCAGCTGCTTGTGTCCATCCATTGAGCTCACAGACGGAGATGCATGTCCCTGGAAGTCTTATTATGGGGTTCCTGGCGTCTTCTTTCTCAACGCCATCTTCTTTCCCTCCACCTCTCAGTGACCTTCAGAAAATGAGGTAAAGCTGGTGCAAAGGACCGCCTATGCCATGCCCTCGCTGCCCAGTAGTGGACACACATGAGCTCATCAGGTTGGGGAGGAGCTGCTCTTTGCAACTGGAGCCCAGTCAAGGTTGTCTCTTATCCCTCCCAGAAGGGGGCTGTCCCCTGCCACCATTCTCTAGGCAGAAAAGCTCAGGTGACGAGATACAGTTGAACTGATGAGGCAGCTGTGAAGCGTGCAGAGCTAGGCCTACCACCTTCCTGCACAGGCATGAAGCAGTGCAGGTTCCCGGTGTGGGGCTAGCACTGGGCCTTTAGTTGAGGGAAGGGGCACAGGGCCAATGTGGCTTGGGAAGGAGGAAGCTGTACAATCCTGGGGCCAAGTAATAAAGACTGGCCAGAGTATCTTACTTGCCCCCCTCCCCCGGGATTGCAGGTGGTGGACAGGTATGAGTTTCTGGGGTGACCCTGCACTTGTGACCCACTCAAAAACTGGAGAGGAAGAAGACATCTCTCAGTTTAGTGGTTCAGGACATCTGTCTCGGTAGTAGAGATCATAGCCAAGCCTGGGATCAGCATCTGCCTGTGCTTTACTTAATGGTACTCCTCACACATAACAAGCTAGGGAGGAGGAACAGCCACTGCTCACATGGTCGGCCCAAGGGGCCTCAATGACAGCCACCAAACCCCAACTTCAGGAACAAATCCCTCCAGTCTCACTTTGTAGGTATGAAAACTGAGGCCTGGTGGCATATAGTAGGGCAAAGATAGCTTGGAGATTCAAAGAATGGGATTTAGCTGGGTGCCATAGAGCACACCTATAATCCCAGAAGTCTGAGGCAGCAGGAGGATAAATTCCAGGCCAGTCTTGGGAACTCAGTGAGACCCTACGTCTTCCCAGGCCTCTCTACTTCTTCCCACAATGTGACCTTGGACAGGTCACTCTCCCCTCTGTCCCCAGGTTTTCACATCTCTAAAGTGGAAATTGGATGAGTACTTGTGCATGAAGCTGATGCAGGGAACTGGTACTCTGGAAGAGTTCAGTTCTCCACTCCTTTCTAACAAGGACTGGAATTCTGCCAAGGTCACCCAGGAAGGAAATGGCAGTACCCATCTCAAAGCAAGCCCTCTCTCATGGCTCACTTGTTCCTGGCTGTGGCCTGAGAGGCTGCATTCTACAGCCTTCCTGGCTAGGTAAATGTTGCAGGTGTGTCTCTTTGCCACCTCATTCCACTCAGGCAGACTGGATGCTAAGCCATTTGCTCAGTTTGTGCTGTGTGCTGGGCCATGTGTAAACAAATTCATAGTCTCTATTGCTTTGCTCCTGAGTTCCTAGGAATGTATAACCCAGCAAGCAGAGAAGGAGTTATTAACATCTCTTGGCTTTGAGGAAAGCTTTCCTTGATCTGTACCCTAAGTGGCTCTCTGCATGGCCTCCAAGTCTCTGGGAACCACTTCTCTCCATGCCCAGAGATCTGGTAGTGAGGTGTCTACAGCGGGACTGTCCTGTCTCTTCTCATTCTGCAGCGGCTAGCTCTCGGGGAACCCCACTCTCCAAATGCCCCACTACACAGGCCAGGCTGTGTGTCACTGCCTGCCCGGGACTCACAATTTGTTCTCTGAGGACTGGCCACCAAGCTAGCACTTGGCATGAGACAGAGCGCTTTCTTTGTCTGCCACCGGCCTGATGATTTATTTCTGAGGCTCAAGGGCTCAGCCATTTTGCTCTGGCAGCTTTGGGGAAAGGTCCCTCCCACTCCCCCAGGGATGTACACCTTTAAAGGGATGTCTTTCTTCTCCTCAGCCTGAGCCAGGTATGAGGATGCTCTGGCTGGGACCTGACTGAGCTGCCTCAACCCTGCGGGAGGGCAGACTGGAGGGCTCAAGGCACTCTCAATTCCTTCTGACCTCCTCTTTTGTTTTGGAATGTGGAAGTTGAGCCTGACTTTTCAGGCTCCTTTAGGACTGCAATTTCCTAAAGTTCTCCAGGGCAGAGGCCAGGTGATACTAGGTACCTACTTGGCTTTTCTTGCTCAACTCCCACCCACCTTACATGTCACAGAAAAACGAAGATTAATCCGAACTCTATTCAGCCTGTCAACGTCTGACATTTGGGGTACCACTAAAGCTCAGGCGCCATTTAATCACACCCTCCCCCAGCTTTCAGGGCAGGACCTAAATTTCTTCTTGGGGTTCGTGATTATTTCGGAGGGGATATCAGCTCGGAACCTAAGTGGGGAGCTTCCCAGATGGAGTTCCTCCTGGGAAGACCAAACTAAACATGGAACAGCACATTCGTGGTGCCACTCAGAGGAAACCAGGTACAGGGCACCGCGCGTAGGGAGACCCGGGGGTCACTGCTGGGGAGACTGAGGCAGGCGGTGTCGTCCTTTTTCTCATACCTAGCAGTATTATCTGGGACGGTAAAGGACAGGGGTGCCCAAAGCCGCGGGGAGACACAGCCTCCACCCTCAGGGAGTCTTGTAAGGCTGGGAACCTGGACGCGCGTCCCGGGACCTAGGAAGTCCGAGATAGGAGGAGGTGACCATCTCCAGGCACTCTGCCTCGCTAGAGGACCCAGGACCCGGAGCGCGCAGACTCCAAACGCAGGGCAGCTTCTGCGCCCTGGTCCCCCACCCCTTCGGGACGCGCACGGCTCGGACATCTGGGGTCCCGGCACAGGGCGGGGAGGGCTCAGGCAGCATGATCAAGCACGCGTTCCAGGCCAGGGGTCGGGGTCGCGGCGCCCTACCCTGTGGCCGTGAGGGTCCCGCCCGCTCCTACCTGCGACAGGCTGCGCGGCACTCGGTCCACACTGGGCTCGGCGCAGCTCGCGCTCCGAGCTCCGCACTCCGCGGAGTCCTCCAGGCGGCCGGGGAGGGGTGAGGGGGCGGGGCTGGAGGACACGCCCACTGGGCGTGGTCTTGCCTGTTCTCGCCCGCCTCCTCTGCGCTAGCTGCTCTCCATCCTCTTTTTCCCTCCTTCTCCCTCTGTCCAGGTCTTGGTCAGCCTGTCTGCTTATTCGTCTCTGTCCCTCTGTCTTTCCCTCCCTGGACTCACTCTTCTCTTTCTCCATGGATGACCACCCTGTGTGGTCACGGGTGACTGTGGGTGGGGTGTGCTGTATCCTTCTCTCTGCCCACCTTTTGCCCTTGGGGACACTGATGTCCCCTGGAACTGGTGTCAAGCCAGAGAGGTGCCCGAGGGCTGCCCCTCCCTCCCCCATCTGGTCCTGGAGCCCCAGGGAGTGTGTCTGGCTATGGAGGGAAAGTAGGAAACTTTCCAGGGATGGGAAGGGGTGTAGACAGCCCCTTTCAATTTCTGAGGTCTAAAGGACTGTCCTCTAGACACTGCCTTCTGGCAGGGACTCCTTCCCTGCCCCTGGCCAAGTCATGATCTTGCACCTTCCATGCTGGACATGGACCATGGCTCCTTCTCTCCAGGTCACCAGGGAAGAAAGGCTTCCTTCTCCCCACCTGACCAACTCTCCCCCACACCTCAGTTCCCAAGGCTGGCATTTACCCACCAGTTGGTGACTCCCCGTTCGGCCACCCAGTGTTCCCAAGGTCACCCTGCCTTGTGCCTCTTGCCCTTGAGCATGGAACCCTGGGGGTATTCCTTGGCCCTGTCCCCTATAAAATGGTCACCAGATCCTCTGTCCTGTGACCTCCATCAGTACTTCCAGTAAATACTTAATGGGCTTCTATGTGTGCCAGCCATTTTCACAAGTTCAGGGACACTGTCAGTCAGCTTTCTATCACTACAATGAAATACCTGACATAATCAACTTAAAAGAAATGCTTGTTTGGCTCTTGGTCACAGAGGTTCCGGCCCACGGATGTCTGTGTCCTTTGCTTTGGATCTGTAGCAGGCCGGCAATTATGGTGGAAGTGCATGGTGAAGGAAACAGTTCACTTCCTGGCAGCCAGAAAACAAGGAGAGAGGAAAAAGGGCAAGTGCCGCTGCCCCCTTCCACCACATGCCCCAGTGACCTCTCTTCCCTCACCAGGCCTTGCCTCTAAGGCTTCCTCCACCTCTCAACAACACCAACAACTTGGGGACTAACCTTCAGTACATGGCCTCAAGAGATGCCCAATACACAATCATGGCACTGGCCGTAGTAGATAAGACCAGGCCCAGAGCCCAAGGTGGTTCACATCCAGTGTGAGACAGGCTTCTACCAGCAGCCACGGGAGCCGGGTCTGCAAGCTCTGTCAGGACACAGAGAGCACAGGGTCTAGCTTGCAGTTCTGGAAGGCTCCCCCCGGAAGCAGCCTGGTGGAGGGCAGAGAATGCTTGGGGCTGTCCAGACCGAGATGGGATCCTGCAGGGAGCAAGGACAAGAGGGCAGCAAGCAGGAAGCTTGTGTTTATTTCCTGACCTTCCACTTAAACTCCTCATAGACATCACTGCAGCTTCCATTGGGGAAACCCTCCCCCTACGTCATATGGTTGGTTGGGGCTTGCTCTTCCAGAAGTGGACATATATCCCTGAGTTCAGCTAATCACAGCACATTGCCCTGACCTCAGTGTAGGGACAGGAGAGAGATGCTGTGTTTTTGGAACCCCACCTGTGACAGGGTCCCTACGCCTGGAGCTGCCACACCACTGGCTTTGCCGCATCTCCACAAGGCCCCTCCTGAAAATGAAGGAGCAGGCAGGACAAAGAGGAAGAAGCCAAGGTTCTCTTAGATGTCACTGGAGTCCTTGGATCGAGCCATGCCTGAAGGCAGATTAATTATTGGATTCATCATTTTTTCCTCATTTTTAAAGTTTGAGTTAATCTTGAAGCAGAAATAGCCTTCACAAATCCCATGCTGGATTGAGAATATGAAGCAATACTTTTACAAAAGAATAATCACAGCCTTTCCATCCCTTTTTCTTCTTTCATATTTGCTGGATAACTCCACTCACAAGTCTGTCTGTCTCTTTCTCACTTTCGCCTGTCTTGATTTTCATAAACTGTGTTACCAACCCATGAAATCCACCACTGGCTGTGAAGTTGATTTTCCGGGCTGACCCTCTGATGCTTGAATTATCTGCATTCCATGTCCCTCCCCTTGACCTGGTGCTGTGCACACCTGTGGCCCCGCCATGCCTCCAGGCAGGTGGATGAGTACAGAGGCATTCTGAGCACACTCTTCAGGACAGTGGGGCTTTCTCCAAGGGACACTGTTGTGAAGTTGAGATGGCTACATGGAGGGTCTCCAGGCCCTGCCATGAAACCACAATGAAAATCTCCCTGAGTGCTGGTGCATGCTCCTGCAGAGTTGCACTCGTGGCTGGACAGCACTTCCTCCTCTCCTTGAATTGACCTTGTAACTCAAGCAACGAGTGTGTCTAGGTTGACAGGGACTTGACACCTCCCAGGGCACTGACGAATCAATCCCTCAGGAAGGTGAGCAGGCCAGGTGAGCCTGTGGCCTCCAGCCTTGGCACATGGCAGCACCCAATGCACCCCGAGTATATTGCTGTTTGTCCTTGCATTTATTTTCATGGAGACTTATTTCTGGCAAGTGATACTGGTCTTCTAGTTACAGTGTGATGTAAAGTTTCCTTTTGAGATACATTTATTTAATCTAAAATAGGAAAATATTTAAGTAATAAAAATAGACACAGTACACAGATTTTAGCAAAACCCTTGTGGCTTGCAAATAACTAAAGTTTGAGTATCCTGATTTGGAGAACTGTTTCATCCCTGTATTCATTCACTCAACATATGTTTATTGAACACTTGCTGAGTATAAGACTCAGGGGAGGACTAGAGAGAGATGCCAGAGTCTATAGGAGAGTCCATTGGGGAGGTCAGGGTCTGAATGTGGATGGCTCACCCACTACATTAAGGCATGGAGAGTTGACTTTGAGAAGCCCTGGGGAGCCACTGACTGTTCTGCGGCGAAAGGGTAAGTCATGGTTTAAAACATCTGAGGCTGGCCAGCCATGTAGGGTAGATTTAAAGGAAAAAGACTATCTTGAGGAAGCCATGGTACTGTAGATGTGAGGGGAGGAGGGCCTGGCACCTGAGTTTCCAGCACACAGTAGGCACTTGATAAATGGTAATATTGATTGCATTGCATCATAGACCCACAGGCTAGCAGACCAGGAATAGTCCCTTACACGTTACCTAGCTGAGTTCCTTTACAGAAAGGAGCCTGGGGTGCCCCCAGCCCTCTCCACAGTTGCCTGCACCCAGCCTGAATGGCCTCCAGCCATTCTCACCTCCCAGTCCCTGTAAGTGCTATGCTCCCTGCTGGCACTGTTCCTGCTTCCCGCTGGCCTGACTGCTCTTCCTTGCTTTTCTCCCATGAAGAAGGAGGGACAATGACTTGCCTGAGGGCACATAGGTACCTGGGACAAAGTTGGGAAGACAGGACTGCTGGTACATTCTGGAGTGGTGCCACTCACTGGCACATGGGAAGCTGGCAGAGAGAGATTGAGTTATTGGCTCGGCAACACACAGGAAAGGGACAAGGCTGGGATTCCAAGGCAGGCCTGGCCACTGCCAAAGCCAGGGCTCTGGGCCAGTAACTGGCTGATCTTCCAGCCTCTCAGCAGGCCAAGCAAGAGCTGCTTTGGGCAGAGACCTGATGAGGAATGCTTGAGCTGAGGGACTTGTATGACCTTGCCAAGTCCCTTGCTCTCTCTGACTCCATACCTTTAAAGGGATGCACTTTCCCTCTGCAGGAGCCATCACCAAACACTGGTCTGCTTACTGCCCCCCACCCCCAGGCTCCTGCTCAGGCCCCACTCCAGTGCTACAACCAAATCTGTTCCTATGACAACATGTAATTCCATCTCCCAGTCTCACTAAAATTATAACCAGGTAGTAAGATCCCCCTCTGCAACCAAAGTTGCCCCTCTGTCTCCCCTGTGGGAAGCAGACCCTAGGGTTTGTTTCCAGAAAGGACATGATAGCCTGAACCACACCCTCTAGGCCCAGAACTCCCTGTTAGCAAAACGGCTGCTGCATTAGTGTGTGTGACCACTTGAAAAACCACAATAACTCTCACGAGAGGGAACAGGGCATGAGGTCATTTTGTTATCCTGTCCTGGAGTCACGCTGGGGCATATGGCTGCGGGCTGTGGTCTCCTTGTTGCTCAGTGTTAAATATTTGTGCAGTCAGGTGTGCTGGGACTCACCACCCAGCCCTTCAGCAAGTGAAGTGACCAGAGACAAGTCCCCAGCCATCATGGTGGTCCTGGACTGGTCCTGGAGCCCAGTGAAGCTTGGACAGGTGACCGCACCTTTCTGGGCCTCAGTTTCCCCTTCAGTCAAATGGGAGGGTGGTCATATGAGCGTCACCAGTGCCTTGGTGCACAGTGCCATGTGCTCCATACGTATTTATCACTTTGCTGCCACTTACATGACATCTCATCTCCAGCTGACATGATTCTCCTTGAAAGTCTAAGTCAGTTCTCCCTGAAGGTCAAGGTCAGCCTTGACACTCCGAACTCAAGGAATCCCACTTGATTTTTGCCCAGCTGCATCTAACTAATCTCACTGTGAATTCCCACAGGGATCCTGTGCTCACAGTGCTTACCGCACCCACCATGGTGGGCCAGGGACTGCCGTCACTTAGAGCCCTGCACACCATAAGGCTCAGCACCTGTTGCCCTGAAAACCCTCCAGTGTGGGCATGCCCTCATCCCTCTCCATGGTCACTTGCACCCAGCCTGAGCGTCCCTCAGAGTGTTCTCAGCTCCCTGCCCTTAGAAGTGGCATTGTCTCTGCTGCGACACTGTTCCTGCTCCTCCTCCTCCTCCTCCTCCTGGAGTTTCCTCCTTGCCCTGCTCCAAAGCCACTATGATAATGCACACCTCAGTCCTTTCTCCCCTGCCTGGGCCCCCCAAGAGCCTATCAGCCGATGAACATCAAAGTGGCTCTCTGGGGTACACGGAGTGTCACCTGTCACTTCTGGGCATCCAACAACTGACCCAGATGTGCAGGCCACTGAGATCCCCAAGACTTCCCTGGGGGTGCTGGGAGTGTAGCAGGGGTGAGGTGGCTGAGCTAGAGGAGGAGCAGAGGCTTGGGAGGGCACCAGAAGGATCTGGGGACAAACAGGCACTTCAGGGTGGGGAGACTCATTCTGCCCCCAGCAGGTCACCACAGAGCACTCAACTGGGTGAGTCCTGCCTTTCAGCACTTAGTAACTACTGTGCAGAGGTGGTGACAAGCTTCCCACTGGAGCCCTTTACAGACATCATTGCAACTCCCTTCCAGTGGCTTCCCGAGGATAGTGTGGATCCCTGATCACCAGTGAAGACTCAGAGTGAAACATCTACCAGGGGCCCACAGCCAGAAGTCCAGGGTTCAAGCCTGAGGAGCTACTTACTTGTTGGGGTGGAGGCTCTATCTGAAGAAGTTCCCTGTTTACAGACACCTCTGCTTCTCAGCCTGTAAAACGAGTGTGGGTGGAGACCCCGGCTGTCTATGGCAGGCAGCTGGACCACCACATGCAGCCTGCATCGTGGGGATAGCTCACGCCATGAGAGCTGCTCTCAGAGGCTGTGTCCCTCTGGGAAACGGGAAAATGGGTGCAGTTTATGCCCCCTGTGGTAGAGGCGCAGAGAGATGGAGGAACCAGTTGGGGAGCAGCAGAGGTACAGATTCACGAGGGCATCTATGTTGTGAACACACAAAGGACCATCGTGTGTGGAAAGTGTTGGAGCCAAGAGGTCTCAGCCTGGTGCAGACGGCAGTGAGGGCTGGGCCAGCTAAGAAGGGGTTAAGAGCACATCATCCGAAACTCCCCGGGTCCTGCCCACCCCATGCTCCCAGAGCCTGAACCCCATCTGGCACATGGATGAGCCCTTTCCTCATGTGGTGCCTATAGAAGCCCCATCACAGAGACAAGAGGCTCACGAGGGTCTGTCCCTGCCTCGATCACTCTAATCTCAGTGCCGATCCAATTCTTTCTTGCACCCTATGGGATGGAATCTGCACAAACTGTTCCCCCTCCCACTGCATCCCATGAAGGGCAAGAGATAAAGGCCAAGCACAGCCTACACATCCAAACTCCACCATCTGAGGGCCTTTGAACAGGACCCAGGGACCCCTGGTGGTGGATGTGATGGGACCTGCTGTGTGCTGCAGAATATGTCTGTTCAGAGACCTGCAGAGTGCTCTTTCAGGTCCCCAGAGCTGCCCCTGAGAACAGAACTGGGTACAGGTACATGTTCCAGGTTGTGGGCTGAAGGTGGAGCAGAAAGGTAGCACACAGGGACCATGATGGCGCCAGCCACCAGGGCAGGCAATCAGGCGTCCTGTAGGGGAGACTCTAGACTTCTTGGTGACACTCACACTCAGGATCCCTGCCAAGGTCTGAGGGAGCCTGGTGCTGACACCAACCCTGCAGGCCACTGGCTCAGGACAGTTCCACAGGGCATCACTTCCTGGCCAGTGGACACAGCAGCCCTTGGGGTGGCCAAGCCCCAGCACACAAACCCAGGCAACAACAGTAGGCAATGGCCAGGGTACCCAGGTTGGATGATATCCAAGGTAATGTATGACAACATGCTGTGTCCCCTCTGGTGGAGTAGAGAGGACGTGGTGGCCGGCTTGTGTGACTGTAGAAAGTACCGGCATCAATTTTTGAGGAGAAAATGTTGCTTTGGGCTCACAGTTTTGGAGATTCCCCAAATGAGGGGCTGGTCCTGATGCTTGGAGCTGTGGCGAACAGCACCTTAGACTGGGAGCGGAGCTGCTCACCCTGTGGTGTCCAGAAAGAGATGGGGAGAGAGGCCAGAAAGGTGTGGGGAAAAATCAGCATAGCCTGTAGACTGAGGAGCTCAGTTCCTCCCACCAGAGCCCACCTCTTAAAGGCCTCACCTCCCCAGAGTGCCCCAGCCTGGTGACCAAACCTTTGAGGACCTCTCCAGATCCAGAGTGTCATGTGGCCCACCAAGATAGCAGCCATGCCAGGGCCTGTTGTCCTGAGACCAATCAACACTGCTCCTTGTCCAAAGTTTCTGCCTTCCAAGAGCAAGAGGCCTGGAAGGGAAGGGGACTTGACCCTGGAGTGGGAAGTCCTCTGTTCAGTCCAGGACTTGCTAGCTGGGCATTGTTTGGGGTCAGGTGTCTTTTCTCATACAGACCTGGCAGTGGGAAGCAGTGCAGGACGTTCAAGACCTGGCAGAGTGCTGCCCAGTCCTTGTGGCTCACATCAGTGCCGTCTCTATCTTAGGGACCCGGCAGCAGCAAACAGCACACACGCCACTCTCATTATTCGTCACCAGAAAGGCAGCTAATCACAAAGCCATTAGTTATGAGAAAAAATGGATCTAGTGTTTTCATTCCAAGTGGAAGCTATTGACATGCTGAGAATAGTTCTGGAAGAGGGAAAGCCCATCGCTCTGGCTCTGTTAGAAATAATTTACCGTCACCAGGCTGGTGACACAGCCAGCCTTGCGCTCCTCTCTGGCTTGCCTTGATAAGGTTCTCAAGCTCCGCAAGGCCTGGCTGGGGCTTGGGAAGAAAGGGAGGGGCCAGGGCTGGGTTTCAGCTCCTCCACAGGGTGGAGTGGGACAGAAATGGTGGCAGGCAGGGAGGAAGGACCTTGGGGGCTCCTGCACCTGCCTGTCCCCTTCCTCCACAGCTGTGTCTCTTCCTCTTTCTCTCCTCACTCCAGAGCCCTTGGCCTTAACCTATTTGCTTCTCCCCACTCCCTCTCCCTTCTTTTCTTAGTTTACTTTGCTTCCTTTTTTTTTCTGCTAGTGCTAGAAATTGAACCCAGGGCATTTGCACTGAGCTATATTCCCAGCCCTTCCTTACTTTTTATTTTGAGAGCTGGTTTGGAGGCTTCAGCAGGGGAGCAGCGAGGCTACTTGTATACCCTCCTCCATCAGGGATGCTCATCTTTTTTGACTGAGCAAGCAGATCTGGGAGGGACAATTTCTTATTTTGAAATAGTCTTGCTAAGTTGCACAGGCTGGGCATGAATTTGTGATCCTCCTGCCTCAGCCTCCTAGTGTGCTGCAATTACTGGCTTGCACTATCACAGCCTGCTTAGCTATGGGATTTTGCTGTGGTTTATGTGTGCTGCTGTCACAAGTGGCGTTATATGAGGGTCATTCTTCTGTCACATACTCTCTGCATGCAGTGTGGTTTCTTGTTGGCGTGTTCTGTAGTGTGTTCTGTGGTATGAGTATGTCTCTAAAAGGCCTATGAGAGGTACAGTCCACGAGATGGCAGAGCCCTGGGGCCATTCTCCACGTGCAGACCCTGGAGTGTGTCCCCAAGAGAGGGCTGTGTGCACAGGTGGGCAGTGGGCAGGTGGGCCTGAGGTCAGGCCTGCGTGCCCAGGCTGGGCCCACCGGAGGAGGGTGCCCTTCTGACAGACCTGGCAACTCACTAGGCAAGTGCAGCCCTGCTCAGCTCCTCTCCCTTGAGAAACAGTACCCACCACTAGGAGAGTCATCCTGTCCTCCCACATTCTGTGGTTTAGATCAGCCCAAGAGGAGGGCACAGGACCCAGTCCATTCAACTAGGGCAACTTCACCCCTAATTGGACCACTTGGGGTGGCTTCATCCCCTGTGACCACAGTGATTGGTTCATACAACGAATCAGTCAGAAATAATTCTGTACCTTTCTCTTCCCTCCTTCTCTCCCTCCCTCCTTTCTTCCCTCCCTCCCTATCTTCCTCCCTCCCTTACTTCTTCCCTTCCTTCATTCTTTTGTCCTGCCTTTTTTCTTTGTGGGTGCTGGGGATGGAAACTTGTTCATGCTGGCTAGGGGTTGCCCCACTGAACCACATCCTGCTCTGGCCTACTACTATGGCTGTGTTTTCAGTATAAGACATTACTGAGTAAATGTAACAGGATCACAAGACCTGAAAACCTGAATATTTACAATGTGGCCTTTAATTGGAAAGGTCATGTCCCCTGGCCTTACAAAGGTAGAAACTGGGGCCCTAAAGAAAGTGAGGGGCGTCAGGGCCAGAACCTAGGGGCTCTGACCTGCATAGTGGAGCCTTGTGGTCACCCCATTTCCCTGTAGATGTCCCTGCTCACCTACAGGTGCTTGATGCACATGGCAGTGGACTCCGTCTGCTGGGCCCAGCACACTTCTTTTTTCAGTGTCTCTGTAGTGCTCCCGAGCTCATGAGAGCCAGAGACATTGAGATCCACTGATAAACAGATCTCCCACCCAGCAACCCAGCCCGTGTGCCCTTCAGATGCACTAATAGGAGCTGGAGCCAGGGCAAGCAACCTGTGCAGGGCCCATCCAGAGCCCCCGTTATGGAGGAAAGCGCAGGTGCAAAATGGTTTTCCATCCTCTGAATAAGTCAAAGCCTGGGGATGGATGGGTACCTGTAATCCTAGCACTCTGGGGGACTGAGGCAGGATTGCCAGCCAAGCCCAGCCTGGGTCACTTAATGATTTAGTGAGACTTTGTCTCGAAATAAAAAAATAAAATAGAGCCTGAGGATGTAGCTAAATTCAAAGGCAATGAATTTAATCTCCAGTACTGTACAACAAAAATACAAAACACAAAAGTACAATACCAACAGCAAAGAAGTTGGACAGGGCTTTGGAGACTTCTTTGTTTACTAGCACCCAGAGGGGGACTGCAGTATGAGGCACGGGAGTCTGGGAGGCGCAGAGGCATGACAGTATCAGCCAGCAAGGGCTCCCTAGAGGCTGAGGCTGGGGCAGTCAACACTGAGATTAAAAGGTGCTCGTAAACTCCTCTCTCTGCCAGCTCTTCGCATCCAGCCACGTGAGCAAGCAGTGAGCCCTGAATGTGCCAGTCTGTTCCTACTGCAGGGCCTTTGCACTGTGGCCATGAGGCCAGCAGCCTCTCCCCTTAGTGTTCTGCATGTCTGGTTCTCCAGCATCCTGCAGGTCCTGGCATCCTGATTGCCATCCCTGGTTGCTTTTTCTGAGGCTGCCAGCCAGTCCTATCCTTCTCATCCTTCAATATTTTCCTTTATCACTTATCTGGAGAGGAGGTCCTGGCCTGGTTAGGAGAAACAGCACCATCTCTGTTAAGGAAGTAGCCAGGGAGACATACAGCTTGGTGGGAGACATGATACCCTGTGGGGTGGGATGGGTGACCACACAGATGGGTGAGACTGGAACTGTGGGAGCTAAGGGACAGAGGCCCTACTGTGGGCTTAGAGACAGAGCAGACTTTTCTGAGGAGTCTGCTGGGATGGCAAGCAGTACAAGACCGGTGGCCCGGAGGAGGTGGCTGGCCCATCCAGAGGGGCTGAAGTGCCCTGTGCCCTGTGCAGGTGCTCTGAGAGTGACCAGGTGCCTCTCTATGCTTTGGTTTCCTCACCTATCTCTTGGGCTTTGTGGCAGCGCAGTGGGACATGTGTCATTTGCTGAGCACAGAACTGACCCCCAGGAGCATTGACCCTAGGGCTGGCTGGCTCTGGCTTGGGGGAGGGAAAGGTTTATAGAGGTTTGGAGGAGTCAAGAGTACCCCAGATCCTCTGTGGATGAGACTGGCCCTGTCTCTTGGGGCCATGACCCAACAGGTTGCTTCTGAGCCCAGGAAGGACCTCATCTCAGGGCTGGTGGTCACGGGGAGAATCTGTCCAGTGTCACCGTGCGCAGGCCAGGTGGGGTCAGTGCCATGTGGAAGGCGACAGACGGTACAGTGAGGAGTGTCTGGAGTCGCTAAATGGTCAGATGGAGACAGAGAACTTGCTGCCATCTGCAGAGCTGTCCCTGGGGCTGGGCCAGGGTACACACACGTGTGTGCACATGCATGCCTGTTCGCTCTCCCTCACACACACCCAGCACTACATCAAGAGCACAGGCCCCCAGGGGATTTGCTCACCTCATTTCCTCTCACTCATGGGTGAAGGCCACAGCCACTGAACAGGAGTCTCTCAGGTAGCTTCCCTGCTGCGCTGGCTGCCTCCTGTCCACAGATGCATCTGCCCTCCCTGGGAGATTCAGTACACTCTCCTGCCAGGCTAAGGTTTGGAGATATCCCAGTCCTGGTCACCAAAGAGCCTCATGTCCCTCTGTGCTCCTCTGTTGTGATCAGCAGTGTCCTCCGGGTTACCCTAGGCCCTAGTCTCAGGGAATCATTTTATCTATGCTCCACATCAGGGCTCCTTGTTACTATGACAAAATTCAGCCTGCACTGACAAAGGGTCATGGCCACCACTCCTGCTGGGCTCACACCCTGCATGGACACAGTGTTTACAATCACACCACACACACACACACACACACACACACACACACACACTTGTGCATGCCAGGCTGAGGTGAAGAGGCAGGGGCAGGAGGAGAGGGGAAGCAGATGGGTACACCCATGGAATGGCTATGGGATGAATGTGACTGGGGCCTCCAGCCAGCACGGAGCTTTCTCTTCTTGAGCATCTATCCCAGGACCCTCATGTTACGGTTGGGTCTCACTAGTCCCCCAGAGTTTCATGTGCTTGGAGGCCGGGAACTGCCTGGATCATGAGGTGCTCTGTGTATCTGTGCTGCTGGGGGGCCTGTGGGTCTCAGGGGTGTGCCCGGAAGGGTGAGTCCTGTCTCGGGCCCCGCCTCCGCTGGTGGTTGAGCAGCTCTGCCTACCACCGTGCATTTCCAGCACGATGATCCTGGCAGAGTGGAACTGCTGTGGCAGTAGGGGGCGCTTTTAGAGGTTGATAAAGGAAGCATCCTAGGTACACTCCACCTACGCCATCTGCCCTGGCCTTCCAGAAATCCCAGGCCACACTGTGACCTTTCAGATCTCTGGACTGTGCTCAGAGTAGAACCTCTACCTGGAACACACAGCCCACTCTTCCAGATTTGCACAAACTCCCATCTAGGCTTCAAAACCCACTCTGGAGCCCACCCCGCCTTCTCCAGTCAGCCCTCTCCAGGTTCCACTCAGCTCTGTAGATGTCCCCTGAGGCACTGATAGTCTTGTTCTGGATCTTCTGGAGCTCACATTGACCTGCTCTACCCCAGCACGGATGAGAGCCCACTGTAGGGAGGGAGCCCCAGGGTCTGCGGCACAGCAAGTCCAAAAGGATGCTGGGGAGACCTCGAGGATGCACAGCTGGCTGAGCCCCTGCAGAGGTGGAGGAGGCTTTGGTTGTAGCAAAAGCATCCACTTTGTGTGGGTCCAGGGTGCCCCGCTCTGGCCGCCCGGCCCAGCTGATGTCAGCATCTCCTTGGCTCCGAGTTCTGCCCAGCCACGACCCCGCCTCCCAGGGGGCCAGGCATGGAGTCCCTGCTCCCCAATCAGACTGGCTCCGCTCCTCCCCATTGGGGGCTTGGGGCAGTGATTTTCCTCTGAACCTCACTTTCTGCATTTGTATAACTGGCTGCTAAGGCTGGTGCCTGAGGGCCGTCATGTAGGGTGAAGGACAGAACAACCAGAGAGTTTTGATGCTGTGGCTGAGACACAGGCAATGGTCACTAGGGTCCCTGTCTCTGCTCTGCTTCACCCTCTCGTTCCTCCATATGAAGAGCTGTGTGTTGGGGACCTCTGAGGGTGTCACTATTCAGGCGCTTAATGTCTCTTTCTCAGGCAAGAGTGGTTGGCCCCAGCTGCTAGAGGTTTGAAGGAAGATAAGACTGCTGTCCGGGTGGCCTGTGAGTGAAAGCAACCCCCTGAGGCTCTGGGCAGAGCTCCTGCCACATGGCTGCTTTCATCTCTGTGGCTACCTCATCCCTGGGGCTGCGCTGGCAGGTGCAACAATATGGGGACAGGAGGGCTGAGGCCTCTGCCCGTCCACCAGGCCCAGCTCCCTGTCCACGTGGAAGTCCAGCCTCGAGCCTCCCTGCCTGCTCTCCATTCTGGTATTCCAGCATGAGGACCACTCTGACAAGGTGAGAACCCTGGCTCTGCCCATCCTCCCCTCCCCTTCCCGCTGGGCCATGGGAGTGACTGTGCAGCATGAGGCAGGCCCTACCTGGAAGCCACTGGGGAGTGGTCTACCCCTCCTTGGTGGCTTATGGCCCTGCTCTGCGATACCATCCCCAACTCTCTGCCCTCTGCCAACCCCAACCCCACCCCACTGTCCTGTCCTCCTCATGCCTGCCAGAGACAGGATCCTGGGCAGGGCCTAC
>PVKA01020904.1:0-39551 GCA_004027165.1 Ctenomys sociabilis | reverse complement strand
TTATACTTTTCTGCTGGATGGTTAAGACCTAGGTAGATCAAAACTTATATACCAACACATGAACTTTATATTTCCTATGTGGTCATTGAAGTCTTCTCAGGGTTTATCTTGTAGTCCTGTACATTATTCTGTAGTTCCTTTGTCTGTGTCATCCATGTGGATGAGTCACGGCCAATGCTTGACCAGATTGCTCTCTGTGTGGCATATTTATTAAAAATAAGAGAAATTATCTGTCCATAATAATTTTAACTGAGAAATGACAAATCAAGTGTGCTAAACAGCTCATAGTTTATAGCACAATGGGAAATGAAATGACTCAAATTTCATAAAGACTGATAAGGAAAGATTTAGAAAGGAAGAAATACCCCAGATATTTCATTACAATGAAATGCCATTGTCTTTTGTCTAACATAATATAAATTATACATTTATTCTGAAGCTGTTTAAATTATTCTATCTGCACTATATTTTTACATAAGATCTTGCAGTTAATGTAGCAAGCACAGAAATTTCAGTGCAGATAAAATTCTTCCTCTGTTGAGTCTCATACTTGTCATTCATGGCCTTCATAGAACTTTTTCTAGTTATTTCAAATGGGCTCCCCTTAAAGGAAGCCAATTATATTTGCTTAAAGGAATGAAATCTTACTTTCATCTCCTTAAGGCCCCTCAAAAGGAGCTTGTATAATCTTGCATCAGTCTTGTCCCTTTGCTCTTTTACTGTCTTCATTTCTACCTGTGTTTTCCCCACACTAATCCATGTACTGAAGACATTTGCCCAGAGAAAGAAAGGAACTACAGGACCAAGAAATGTATGAAGGACAGGAAAGGCTATCTGAAAGAAATATACACATACATTTTGTGAGGAATCAGAATCATCATTGTAGTTCAGTGCTAATCTATTCCCTGCCCATTGATAAGTAAAAACTGGTAATGTGTATTGGCTGGTTATTAAGTGTCATCTGATTAGCCTGCCTGCCATGTGTACTGTGAAGCTGCTACACAGACTTCTTCCAGCTCTTGGAAATTCTTATTAATGTCTTCAACCCTTCTCCAATGACTATAGTAAAGGTTAGAGGAACTAAGTAATACTCCATAGTTACCTGCTTCTAAGAATTTCAAACTGTGTCCAGCTGCTCTTAGTACTACAAACATAATTCTAAACTATTTCTTGTAGATATTTTACTCAGGTACAGATCTGCAGCTTCACTCATTCTTTTAATCCTAAACCTCCAGGATGTCCCAAACAAGTGTGTATAATGAAAGTGAAATATTTTGATTATCTATCATGGACACAAAGTTGTCTATATTTGCCAAGCGAAATATTACATATTTTCACAACCAAACCTTAGAAAGTTAAATAAACTGAGTATGTTCCAACTATTAGCACACAAAATTCCCTTTATTTAAATTACAAGGATTATCCTTAGACGGACTGAGGCTAACTCTTCTATTACAAATATAGGCTGCAGCCATATATTTATTGGGCATTCTAAGAATTCCACACTGTCTTTGGCCATCCCCTTTCTCACCTATTGAAGAAATGGTTAGATATTGATTTTCCATAAAATTGTTGCCCAGAGAAGTCAATAAGTGCCTCTCTTAAGATCATGGAATAGATAATTTTGGATTTGAATGGAGATCGTTGGTCTGATGCAGGCATCACTGCATATCAATACTAGATATCCAAAGGCTGGAAGGCAAAGGAAAGTTTGGGAACTAACATTGGGTCAGTAGCCACTAAGGACTAATGTATGTCAGGTATTTTATTAATCTTTAACGCAGTCTTGGGAAATAGATATCACTTTAATTCAAAAGTAATTACTTACTGTACACTATATATTAAGTACTGTTCTATATAAAAGATTTAGAACAATGAATAAGGTATAGCAGATCCTATCCCTTAATGCTTCTCACTTTGTAATGGAGTAGAAGCATACAGTAAGAAAGAAAATAATGTTTCTGAAAGTAAATTTTAAACCAGACTCAAATTTGTAAAACTGAAGTATCCTGGGGGTTGAATATTATAGGCAGAGCACAAAGGGCCTCAACTTTTTGAGTTATAGGATGAAAAACTACCTGGAATACAATGAAGAAGATAAGTAGATGGAAATGAAGCCAAATATGGCTGGAGAGATCAGGAATTACCTAATAGTCCAGTGTTGCTTAGACTTTCATATGTATGGTGTTATCTTGAGCTCTTGTTAAAAAGCAGCAATTATTGTTCTGTTCCCTGGTGGCTTTTCAGTATTAAAAGTTTCAATTTGAAGATTTTGGGTCTTGATATGAAGTTAATATAAAATTTCAGTGTTGCTGAAGCTATGGGAGGATTTTAAATGTGTAGTAGATTGATGTGGTTTACTTCCCAAGAATTTTACTGGATTATGGATATTAATAAGGAAAAAGGGTGAAGTAGGAGACCAATAGGGATTCACTGAAGATGATACTGATGCTTAGAGAAGTTTGATGGCTTGATAAGGTCTTTCTATAGATTTATAATGCATATACAGTTCTATCTGACCCAAAGTCTGGGGTCTTCTAAAGCTTGTCTTAGAAGAATCACATTAATATGATACAATTAGTTTAAAGAAAAGACTAAGGGATTTGTTGGCTTCACCATAGTTGCTTACTGGTGTTCCTATAAATAGGTACCACTTATTGTGTGCAAAGAACATGGTTCTCATTCTGTAATTGATTGTAATTAGCATCAGTTATATATGGGGACATTAGAGAACAGCTCCTTGAACTGAGGAGACTGCTTTTCACCTGTGCTTTGTGGAGCTAAGTCATAGTCCATCAATTTCTGTATGAGTCATCGACAGGGTAAATATGTGAGCAACAGCTAAACCAGGGAGCAGGAGACTTTGCTCAAGCAGTGAGAACATCAGGGCAAGGAGACATTAGCAGATGCTTAACTGTGCCTGCTGTGCCACACACCGGTTTTGTGTTTTGAGCACAGAAGAGCCTCCCAGATGTGTGGCTTCTTCCACCAAAAGCATGGTAGAGGGTTTGTCACAGCTCAGCCAGGGAATACACATCCATCTGTTAATTTATGAATCCATCTTTAGGAAAGTGCTATCACTAGTCACATTTAAAAGATTATGGTACCTTTTGTTTTAGCCTAACCAAAGCGCTGCCATCCTTTTCTGTAAGTACCATCCTCATACTAGGTCAAGCTGTTGAAAATTTCTGCTGTCATAATGACCCCTATTGTAAGCTGACTTAACCAACTTCATTTTGTAAAACTTATGTGAACTCCATTTGTGTTATTTTGTCCTCTTTGTAAACCCCACCCAGAGCTTTAACTGAAAGACTGTGACTGCTTAAACAGTTAAGGAATGTTCCCCTGAGTTTACCAAAATGTGCTTAACTGTCACCAGATGTCTCTAGATTCCCAAAAGCAAGAATTACACCCAGGCCCAAATAAGCTTTGTAAAGGCCCCTAAACTGCCTGTCCAGATAAGAAAATGATAAACTGCCTGTATAGATAGGGAATGACTCCTTCCCAGAATCCTCCTCCTTAACCCCCCCTTGTTTTCGGTTTTCAAGCTTAAACACCCTTTTCTCCCCACCTCGGTGTGCACCTTAGCTTGTGTTGCAGGGTGTCCACAGCTGGGTACCAGCTAAAATAAAGCACTTCTTTTTCCTTTTCTAGCCTGCCTCATTTTTGGGCTACAACACCTTTTCCAGTAAATCATGCATTTTTACTTTCTTTCCCCCCTCCATTTTAACATTCTCATTGATGATATAGTCCCTCAGGAACAATTGATTGATTGATTGATTTAATTTGGTACTTAGGATTGGACCTTTGATCTTCATACTGGGCTATATCCCCAGCCATATTTTATATTTTATTTTGAGACAGGATCTTGTTGAGTTGCTCAGGCTGGTCTGGAACATTCTTTCCTCCTGCATCAGCCTGCCAGGTGACATGACTAGTAACAATCAACATGTATAAATCACCTATAAATTTTACCCTAAACATTATGGGAGTCCTGAAAAAGTATGCTTCATTGCTCTCCATTCCATATCTGAAGAAATTGAGAATTCAGTGAGGTCAGTAAGCTGTCAAAGTTCTCACATGTGGTGACAGAAAGGATGAAGTTTTTTACCCCAATTCTGTTATTGTTCAATGCTACTTTTACCAGAAGACCACTGAGATTTCAAGAGTGATTCCTAGATGCACAGTGTAAACCTCAAAGAACTTTGAAACAACTTTTCAGGCCCCATCCCAGATCTTCGAGCAGAAACGCTGAGGGCAGGGAGCTGTTGCAACAAGCCCTATAAGTTTTCCTCATGCATGTAAGAACTGACATTCACTGGTCTAAATCAGGAGTCTACAAACTGAGCCCTAAGAGCCAAATACAGCCCACAGCCTCTATTTTAGCACCCCAACCTAAGAATGGCGTTAGATATTTAAAATGTAGATATTTCAAATGTTCTATTTAAAATGGAACACAATAGTATATGTGCCAGGAAATATATGCAGCCAGCAAAGCTTCAGCTATTTACTAACTGTTCCTGCCCAGAAGAACTTTATTGACCCCCTTCTCACAGCTGCTTTTAAGGTCATTGTAATGGCTGGCTCGTTCCTTTTGTTGATTTTTCTATTGATGGGCAATTGGAATTACCATCTCCTCCATTGATTCCCTCACTGCCTTTCCTCCCCAGTTAGCTTTTTCACAGCACTTCTGAAATATTTTATCAAAGTTTGCACGGTCTATATCTCCTCGCTCTATGATGTTGGCACGTCTTTACATATTTGAATTGAGGAAAGGTGACTTGGAGCACTTTGTCTTCAAATCGTAAACTCTTTTGGTGGCTTAAAGCATCTGTATGGATTTTTTTGGTAAATCAAAGCTCTCATAGTTCTTAATAAACCTATGAAGTACATACATTTTTATTATGTGAATATATGCTCTCAGAAGAATAGCTATTTTCATTGATTCTAAGACACGTTTGTCCTGGGTACTTTTCAATCTGTCTGGAATGAGAATGAGTGCCAAAGCCTAGTGAGTGCTGTGTTTGCATTGTCTTCAACCACAAAACAATTATCAGACCTCTCCCTTCCTACAAGGATGAGTTGGGTCACGACTATTCATATTCCTAAAGTTGTTAGTAGAGTCAATACCACCCTGGTTGATCAGTATTCGCTAGTATAATGTGGTAAAAATCACACAGTGTTTCTGTGTAGAAGCGGAAGTTCCTCTTTATGTGAAAAAATATTTTATTGTTCAGTTCATACATCATATAAAATGTTCTTTAATACTCCCCTTTAATTTTATTTAGCACAATTTTGTCTTTATTAGTCATTCATAAAATAATAGGGTGTCTTGAGATCAATGCTGTTTTATGTTATGAGAAATATTATGAGAATCTTAAAATTTTGTTAATTGCTAGGTATTAGACAGTTATATGCTAATTAAAGTAACATGAGCTTAATAATTTCCATGTTTTAAAATGCCAATGCTTGATGCCACTTAGAATATGCATTTTTGGGTATCATCAAAGATCATTTAATTAACATCTTAGCTTAGCTTAACTAGCTTTTTTCTAATTCATCCTAAATCTATTAAGCTAAACTAACTTAATTTTTTTAATCTGAGATTTAAAAAGAAGCCAGGACACTCTTAAAAAGGTTGTGTGAAACTGTTAATCTCTTTCTCTTTTCAAGGAGAAATTCCCAATAGGGAGAACTTCTAACAAAGTGCCTCCAATTCAAGGGATGAAGTTACTTTTACAGAAGAAAAAAACAAAAACAAAAACAAAATTGGAACTCCAGCTTCATCAGAAGAAACTGAAATGAAGAAAAAGAAGGAACATTCACCATCTTGAAGGCACTGCCTTTTATAAGTGCCACGGTATTTTACATTAAATAGAAAGAAGGTTTTCTACCCTTGCTGTCCATATCCTGTGTTAAGAAGATTCTGCGTCTTCATCCTGCCACTTCCTGTATGTTCTCTTGCCAGTCACAACCTGGTGACCTCTAAAAACTGCTTAGTATTTCCTAGGGAAGAGAAAAAAATACTTCAAATGGTCAGAGTCTAATAATTTACTCATTCTAATGAAGTATGACTTTCAAAAAGTCATGTTAGTCTTTGCACAAAAAAAGAAAAAGGTAAAGGCTATCTCATACTTTCTACCAGGATCAAAAGAACCCCCAAATTTATTTCCCACTTGACCTCTAAATCACTATAGAACAAAGTTCATAGTAAATATGAATCAGTGATAATTTAAGGCTCAGGTTCTCTCTGCCTGATGATGACCTTGTTCTATATGAGTGCTTCTAAGTGAGGAAAGATATGCCCCTATACTTGCAATTACAAGGACAAGTAGCACTTGAATTCTATGAGCACTTGAATATTAACACCGGCAAAGCAACTCCATCTTAGGTTGAGCTCATTTCCCTTGAATTGCATTTGGCAGACTGCTTTGCAATAAAAGTTTTCTTGATGAAATCCTAACCCGCAGTACCAGACTTGAAAGTGGTAGCTTTGAAGCATATCATGAGAAAGATGTAATATTTCAGTATTGGCATCTCTGCTATTAAAATAATAGAAGAATAACGGTTGTCACCCTTGTGCAGGTACCTCTTTACAGCTTAACAAAAACTGTGTTGAGGAAAGTCATTTTTTCTCCATTTAGTTACCTTTTTTCCTTAAAAATGACTCTACAGTTTAAAGAAAGCTGACTCTTTGTAGATATCCCACTCTCTGAAATATGGGCAGAATTTTACATTGCAGTGAAGAAAAAAAACCTTAAAATAGTTTTTCATTAGATAGAGACAACAAACCAAACACATGGCCTAGCAGTTCAAAGTGTAATTAATTCACAGGCTTCATTGATTAGTGTTTCATTGAGTCAATTGACTAGTCAGTTATATGGGTTGAGAGTTTATTGATAAGACCTTGCATTATTATTTATTTGTGGCTATAAAACATGTGGTAGAACACACTACAAAACGCTAAGAAGAAAAGCATAAAAAGAGACAAATGGAAGGAAAAAGAAAGAGAAAAAGAAAAAAGATAAAAAGGGAGGTTAAAGGAAAGAAGTAACAAGGAAAGAAGGGAAGAAAATTTTCAGAAGGTAAATGAGTCTTTTTGTGTTACTGAGTATATGTTCCACTTTCATATAGAAGCAGTAAGTTTCATGATGTTAGCATGTTATGTGGCCATGAAAAGTAACACACATTTTACTTTCTTTCTTTCTTTTCTTTTTTTGTTACAGGGATTGAACTCAGGACCTTGTGCTTTCCAGGCAGGCACTTAAACTGTGGAGCTATCCCCATAGGAATAATGCACATTTTTGATGAATGGAAGTGCACTAAATCCACAATTATGCAGGAACTGAAGATGTGTTTATTCTGCACTGTTAGCAAAATGTAAACTTGAATTAGGCTTGATTTTAATTTTGTACCTGAGAATCTGAGTGGAAGCACAGGCCCGTGGTGACGGGATTGGTGGAACAGCAATCCACATGATGGTGGACACGGAGCTCCACTTCTGGAGCGACAGATGACAGCAGTCAGGGCATAGACAGGCTCCTCACAGGATCCAGCCTTCAGCTCCTCTCTGATGCTTTGTATAGTGTTTTGTTGGCTGAGCCTGAAGGGGATGGTTAATAAAGTGTGGGATGGTTCATGAATCACCACAGTTCTTTGAACTTCATTGTAAAGTGAAATGCATCAGGTTGTTTAGTTCCTTTTTATTTCTTAGGTCAAGCAAACACAGCAAGGGCAATAGTCAATTCACCATTTAAAGCATGTGGCAAATGGCATATAATTTGGCATGATCTGATGCGTTTGAAGATCTTAGCAGGTTTTTCCTTTCATGAGAAAAGCATACTGAGTTCAGTCAAAGTAGAATTGGTTAAAAAAAAGGGAAAACCAGAGAGATAAAATGTTTGGTTTTGGAGGCAGTCATGTAGGGAGTATTGAAGAATTTAATAAGATGCTGGGAACATATTTTAATTTTTATTGAATATAAAAGCATTATTGAAAAGACATTTCTTTGTAAAATTGTTAGACTTTATTTCATACAGAAATAGCATTACAAAAAATTTGCTGTTAGGCAAAGATGTAATATCTAGATATTACTCATTATTGGTAAATGTATAATAGATGCTTCTCTATTTTCTCATTAAAAACCTAATATGTCATGGCAAAGGACACTTACAATATTTTTTTGGGCAGATTATGCCTATACCATATATTTTGTTGCCAGGAAAATTTGAAAATCTATGAGTATCTCATAAGTTAAATTTAAATTATTATGATTTGGATCGGGGAGGTAGCTCAGCAGTCTAAGCGCCTGCCTGCCAAACACAAGGACCCACGTCTGACTTCCAGTACCACACATACCGTGCTGGCCCCATGCCAAGCTGGCCACCAAAACCGGGTGTGGTGGCTGACACTTGTATCCCCGTGCTGGGGAGACTAAGGCAGGGGATCACTATGAGTCCAAGCTTCATAGTGAGACCTTGTATCAAATAAATAAGAGGCTAAAAAAATTATTAGGGTTCAAGTTATGGTTAGGGTCAGGATGTCTCCCCAAGCGTCATGTGGCCGTATGGTATTTTCTGAGGTGACTGAATCTAGAACAGGTGATGCTGGGATCAAAGGTGTGTGATGAGTAAATCAGCCCACTGGTTGGCTTGGCCTAGTTCTGGCTAAGACTAAGGGTGTGAGTTCTACACCACCCTACCTCAAGCAGGCAAGCAGGCTGCATCCAAATAAGGGGCAGGAGGAGCTTGTCTCGCCCCCATGGTGCTTTCGCTTGTGGGAGCCATGAACGCTGTCTTCTGCGATGCCACTCTACCAGCCAATTATGAACTGAAATCTCTGAAAATGGTGAGCGAAACAAATGTTCTTTTCTCTTTAGCTTCAGGAGTCAGATATTTCATCTCAGCAACAAGAGGAAAAATAAAATAAGGCAGTTCACATAAATGCTAATTTTATCTTATTTATTTATTTATTTAGTATTTACAGGGTGTTCAGGTCTCACTACTAGATCGGACTCATAATGATCCACCTGTTTACAGCCTCACAAGAGCTGTAATTACAGGGCGCCACCACGCCCAGTCTCAATTGCCATTTCAGCACGCCTCTGGGGGTGGGACCGGCACATCAGGCACAGCGATTGAACCCCTGAACCCTGTGCCTGCTTTCAGGCATTTTAATCTGTTGAGCTATTTGGCTGGCCCATAAATGCTAATTTTAAAATCGCATTATGGTGTGTCATATTGAAATGACATAATTATCACTAGTTCTACAAAGTTTGTTTTGCCTCATTCTACAAAGTTCCTCAAGCTTGTACAAGGTTTCTTTTGCCTCATTTTAACAGAAGATCTAGTGTAGTACCTGCCTTGAGGTAAAGAAAGTGGACATCAGAAATCACATAGTCCTAGATTCAAATCATACCTGCAATGTTGGGGAAATGACATTTGCCTTCTTCACTTCCTCAATTCAAGTAAAATGAAATTACTATTTCTTATTTCAGGAAGGTATGCAAGAATGAACTTAGAAAATTACTGGCATAGCAAGCTTTCAATATAATTTAGTTTCTGTGTAATTTAGTTTCAATATAATTTAGTTTCTATTACTTTATTTTAATAAAGTTATAGTGTTAGTGAACAGCAGTTCTAAAACCAGATCTAGATCTATCTGCTTTCAAAATGAAAGTCATATTTTCTATCATACTGGCATGAATTGCCACAAGGAATTTTTTTTAATTGTTAAAAGAGAATAAAAAACAGAATAGAAAACATTAGAATGATGCATAATCTTACAAAACAGAAGGATAAGAATTTAACAATGATTGTTACATTGTATATTGTTGTCTTCAAATTAGTTGTTGATATTACCAGAGATAAGCATAAAAAATTGTTCAAAAAATTAAAAACAAGAAAAAAATTAAGCTGTAACTATCTATTCCTTTCACCAGACCAGTAGAAATTAGCAGCACAAAATAAATCTTTCAGGGTCCAGGGAGATGGCTTAGTGGAATAAGGGCTTCCCTTGCAAGCGCAAGGGCTTGAGTTCAATCCCTGGTTCTAAAAAAAAAAAAAAAATCAGATACAATTAATGTGTTGACCAAATAGCAAAGTTCACTACAGTTGAACATAGTCACAGAAAATAGGAGTGTTTCCTGTACCTAATTAAATTTTCGTCATTAGATTTTTTTAAAAAATTGAGTCTTACCATCAAAAGGATTTCTTTTTTTAATGTATTTGATACAGGGTCTACAGGGACTCACTACACTGATCAGATTCATAGTGATCCTCCTGTTTCCAGCTTCCCAAGTGCTGGGACTGCCCCACCATGCCCAGTCTCAATCTCCATCTCAGCACACACACACCCCCAGGGTGGAGGGCAGGGCTAGCCCTGGGGACTGAACCATGGCCACTGCACTCTGCCTAAGCAGGGGCTTTAGTCTGATGAGCTATCTGGCTGGCCCACTAAAAGGATTTTGATGGCTTATCCTTAGTACCATTTGTTAAAAACTGTGGATTTCCTTTGACCAAACACCTGGAAAAATACTGAGTTTATTTGAAAGCAAAACTGGTCAGGTAAAAATGTACATTGAAAAATTCCTAAAATAATATGAGTCCAGTTATTCTTTAGGTTCTTACTTTCTGCATGACATTGTGCTTTTTTTTTTTTTTTTTTTTTTTTTTTTTTTTTTTTTTTTTTTTTTTTTTTTTTTTTTTTTTTTTTTTTTTTTTTTTTTTTTTTTTTTTTTTTTTTTTTTTTTTTTTTTTTTTTTTTTTTTTTTTGTGGTACCAGGGATTGAACTCAGGACCTTGCACTTGCCAAGCAGGTGCTTAGGCCACTAAGCTATATCCCTGGCCCGACATTGTGCTTTAACCTCTAAGTGCTGCCTTTCAAGAACACTTCAGATGTCCTTCGCACACCTTATTCTCAGTGGTGACATGTGGGCTTGAAGAAATCTGGGAATTAACCAATGGCAAGGTCAGGGTTTGAGTTCAATTCATCCTATGGCCAAAACCTAAATGTGGAATTTTAAAGCACAAGTGAATTCAATGGAACATTTGAGTTAGGGCAGCCAGGGACCACTCACTGCACAGGAGAAGCCGCTCTGCATACAGCCAGGCATAAAGAGATTTGATGTCCACCCCGCAGAAATCCTAGAAGGGAGTCATTTTAACTTACCTATAAAACTCATGAAGAAGAACAGTATCAAAGAACTATTTATTCAGGCTGATTCTGATCTCCCCAGCTCCGATCACTTTCCCAGAGGCCCCAGGCATGACAGAGCTATGAATGTATCACAGACCTGTGAGCGAGGCCCACTCACCCTGAGAAACAGGCTCCAGCTGGATGTCTTCTTCCTGCTTCAGCTTCCTGTGGAGAATTTCCTGCCAAGGTTGGGAATGATCAAGCCACTTCCAGGCTACTTGTGGGGCAAAGGCAATGAAGCAATCTCATTTGGTACAAAATCTGAGCTCTCAAAGTTGTCAACTACCTAATAGTTATGTTCTTTGTTATTCTTGTTGAAAATGCCTTTACTTTTCACTCCACAAAGACTCTGTATTATTTGATATGCAACATTTCTGAAATTTCTGTTGCTGTTTGTTTATTCAATATTTCTTTAAAAAGTACTGTCCTCAGGGCAGGCCAGATAGCTCAGCTGACTAAAGCACCTGCTTAGGCAGAGCCTGGTGGCTGGGGTTCAATCCCTGGTGTGCTATATGGGCCCCGCCCCTGGGGCATGCTGAGAGGGCAACTGAGACTGCGCGTGGTGGTGCACACCTGTAATCCCAGTGCTTGGGAGGCTGAAAACAGGAGACTCACTACGAGTCCTATCTATGTAGTGAGACCATATTGGACCTTGTACTGAATACACAAAAATACAGTACTGTCCTCAACAATGATGAAGCTCTGAGACCAACACCTAACATTCAGCATGCTTATTACTACATTCCATCATCTGCCTTATCCATGGCCATACCTCCCCAGACATTTGGCCAACTAGAATGTGTATAGAGGGTTGTGTGTGCATCCTCAAACATTTTACAATATTACATAGCACTATTTTTTCACTTCCTGGTATTTATCTTTCTCAGTTCTTTTTTTAGATAGTTTTAGCAATGTCTAGTAATTTTACCAAATTTTTGGATTCAGTATGATAGTTTCTCACTTGAATATATTTAGAGGGCTGGCCAGATAGCTCAGAGGACTAAAGCACTTACTTAGGTTAGCTCAGTGACCAAGGTTCAATCCCCAGCATGCTGTGCTGGCCCTACCCCCAGGGCACACTAAGATTTTGATTGAGACTGGGCATGGTGGCGCACACCTGTAATCCCAGCACTTGGGAGGCTGAAAGCAGGAGGACCACTGCAAGTCAATCTATATAGTGAGACCTGTACTAAATACTATATATATATATATATATATATATATATATATATATATATATATTATATACATTAATACATATATGTTAATCATATTCATCTTTCCATTAGATTGATGTTGATTAGTCCATGTGATCTGTGGCATGGTACAACTTCGGCATTTCTTTGGTCTGACTAACCATTTACTGGTGAATTAGAGAAATGAAGTCATCCAGTATTATTGAATGGGTACCTTTATGTTGAGTAGGATTTCTTCTTACAGGAAACAGGATAGAACAATGTTTGGCATATGTACGTTTTACTTCTTGGTTAATTGTACTCTTTACCAATTTGTGTTGGTCCTGTTTATGTCTTCTGATTAACTTTGTGCTGTTAGATGAACATGACTTTCCTTGCTTGCTTTCAAATTTCATTTGTATGGATTACTGTTTTCCACCCTTCCATCTCAAGTATATCTTTGCTAGTGAGGTGTTTTTTACCAGCAGCACAGCTGAGTCTTTCTTTTACATCCATTGTTCTAATCCACATCTCTTAACTGGAGGATTTAAATCACTTGCATTCAGTTGGTATGTTCAATTCCTAATTCTCAATATCTCATCCACTCTTTCTCTTTTCCAGTATGTTTCCTTTCAGTGTCTTCTGTAATGCTGGCTTAGTGATCATCAATTGTTTAGCTTATATTTGTGTTGAAATATTTTTATTTTTCCTTTTATTTTTAAATGACAATTTTGTTAGGTATATTCATATAGGCTAGCTGTTACTTTTTTCAGGGCAAGCAAGCAAGGATAGTTATATACATCTAACAACACAAAGTTCTATACCCTCTTGGAATTTAGAGATTGAGCAAAAACATCTGTACAAGTTGGCCTTTCTCTTTCAATCTTTTTCTTTCAGTACCGGGGGACCCTGTACTTGCTGGGCATGACTTATTCTACTGAGCTATCTATCTGGCCCTCTCTTTTAGAGTTCAATTCTCTCCTTCCTCTGTGTTTTTTACATTACTAGCTGTAGTATGGTCTGGGAGGTTCTCTTCTGGCCATGACTGCTTTGGGTCTGACTGCTTCCTCTACATGGGTGTTCATAATTCTCCCAAGTTTGGCAAACTTTTGTTATTAAATAAACAACTGAATATATTCTGTGTAATTTTTGGTCAGAACTTTGGAAGCCTATTGTACATTAAGAGGTTGTAATTTTGGGCTTTTGACCACTTCTGAAATTTCTTGGCTATTTTATTAAAAATATATTATGTTGACTAGCACCTGAGTGCAGCAGTTCAGCAACCTTCATGCTCTGAAATTATTTTCTGGCTGACTCAGTCATTCTATTGAATGTTTCCGTTTGCCTCAGTGCACTTTAATTTCCAAGATTTCTATTTGGTTCATCATCACAATCCATATCTCTTATTGAATTGTTCCTTTATATTCTATATTGCCTCCCTTAATTTTATTCAGGAGTTTATTTGTATCTTAGTTGAAGCCATTAATCATTTAAAAAATAAATGTTGAGACCGCTCTAGAGCAAAACTCAGGCACCCATGTGAGTGAGACTCTACTGCACTCCCGGGACCCCTGCAGCCCTCTGGAGCCCCCGCCCCAAGACCACCGAGCAAGTTAAAACTTTTGCAACTCTCTCGGCCCCTGATTCAGCCCGGCATGGCCCAGTGAGTGTGTGGGAGAGCTTCTGCACTCCGCGGTGCTTCCTGGGCCAGGGAAACAACAGAGGGTCACCGCAGGCTCACTGTTGTGCCAGAGGGATGCAGCAAAAAGGAACTGAACACAACGGCTAGACCCAGGGCAGGCATAACTGGATAAACTCAAACTTAATAGATCTGTACCGGAATCTCATTAGGTGTTAAGGTTATTACTGCACCAAAGCTCTACACCAAAGATCAGAGGTCAGTGCTATATAAAACGACAAAGATAAGGAGCAAAATATAATCTCAGGATTTGAGTCCACCCATGACAAGTTCAGAGGACACTAGCTCAGCTGAAATGAATGAATTAACAGCATTGGAAGTAAAGAAACAACAGCAGAAAGTTATAGAGGAACTCACAGGAGAATTAAAGCCTGAAATTAAAAAAAAAAGAAATTTCTGAATACATAGCATCTGAAGTAAGAAATCTAATGCAGAAACACATAGGGGAAACTCAATGCCCATTGAGAACAAGTGCAGAGAACACTAACTCAGCTGAAATGTATGAAGTTTTAGCGTTGTAAGCAAAGAAACCAGAGCAGAAAGATAAAGAGGAACTCAGAGCAGAAATAATTTCTGAAATAAAAAAGGAAATCCCTGAATTCATAGCATCTGAAATAAAGAATCAAATATAGACATATATGGAGGAAAGCCAATATGAAAAAAAACTCTGCAGTAAAATAATTAATAGCTACCTCTAAAGAAGACATTGATAAAAAATAAGAGATAAGAAACATGACAGATTACTTGAATGAGCAATACAGTAAAGAAATAGATCACAAGAAGCAGAGTCAAAGAGACATAGAAGTTAAAATCTCAATCACAAGTTTACAAAACCATTTGAATGAAAGTGAAGACAGAGTTTCAGATCTTGAAGACACTAGTACAGCCAGTGGAAGGTGAGAAAGGATCTCTTAAAAAACAACTAGGATGCATGAAAAAATAATTCATCACCTGCACGACGATGCCAAGATGAACAATGAAAGGCTAATAGACATCAACGAGAAAGAAGGAGTCAACACAAATGATATAAAAAGAATATGGGCAGAAGTAATAGCAGAAAACTTTGCCAATATGAGAAAACTATCTGATATTCAGGTAACCTAAGCACACAGAATTCCAAATAACTTCAACTCAGTTAAAAACATACCGAGACATATAATAGTCAAGATTTCAGAAATCCAACACAAAAAATAATATACTGAAAGTTGCTACAGAAAACAAGCAGATCACATTCAAAGGAAAACCCATCAGAATTATAGCTGACTTCTCTACACAAACCATGAAGGCAAGGAGAGCATGGAGCAGAGTACTTCAAGTCCTCCACGAAAACAAATTTCAGCCCAGACTACTCTACCCTGCAAAACACTCTTTCAAGTTTGATGGAGAAGTGAAACACTTCCATGAGAAACAACAACTAAAGAATTTTATGATCACAAAGCCATCCCTACACAGACTACTGAAAGATGTTCTAGAGAGAGACCACAATGACCAGAAGTCCACAAATGAGAACAGAAGGAACCCACTAAATAGGGCAAACAATTAAACACAGGACAAAAAGGAGTAAACAACAGCAGTTAAGGAACATGTCAATCATAAGTTAACACATCTCATTGGTAAGCATTAATGTAAATGGACTCAGTTCACCAATTAAGAGAATATACAGGCACAGTGGATTAGGAAACAAAGACCTAACAATATGCTGTATACAAGAAACACACTTAACTCAAGAAGACATTCATAGGCTTGAAGTCAAAGGATGGAAAACAGTATTACGCATCCCAGAACCTCAGAAAAAAGCAGAGGCCGCAATTCTTTTCTCAGGCAGTCTCAACTTCAAACCAAGAATGATCAAATGAAAGAAGAAGGCCACTATGTATTGGTTAGGGGAAAAATTCAAGAGGAAGAGGTAACACTCATAAATATCTATGCAGCAAACACAGGAGCACCCAATTATGTAAGACTAATCTTAATGGACATGAAAAATCTAATATCTAAGACAACAATCTTAACGTTGTCTTAAGACATTAAGACATTTTTATCTCAAAAAGATAGGTCCACCAGACAAAATGTAGCAAAATAGCAGAACTGAACCCGAGCTTGGAACAAATGGACCTGGTGAACATATACAGAGTGTTCCACCCAAACACAGTTGAATATACATTTTTTTTCAGCTGTACATGGGTCATTTTCTAAAATAGGCCACATACTAGTCCATAGTTCATGCTTAAGTATATGCAAGAAAACATAAATTATCCCATGCATATTATCTGACCACAGTTCAATGAAACTGGAAATAGAAAACAGAAAAGAAAACAGAAAAAAAAAAACCCCGTAAATACATTTAAATGAAACAACACCCTACTCAGCAAACAATGGGTCACAGATGAAATTAAACAGGAAATTCAACAATATCTACAATTCAATAAAATTCAACCACAACTTATCAGAATTTATGGGATGCCATGAAAGCAGTTCTCCAAGGGAAATTCATAGCTATGAACACACACATTAGGAATACAGAATGGTAACAAAGAAACACAGTAATGCAGCACCTCCAACATCTAGAAAAGGAAGAACAAACCAAAGTTAAAACTGAAGACGGGAAGAAATCATAAAGATTAGATCAGAAATTAATTCAATTAAGATGAAGATAATTGTTCAAAAATCAATGAATCAAAAGCTGTCCTTTGAAAGACTAAAGAAAGTTGATGAGCCCCTCCCTAGCTATCCTCATCAAAGAGAGGAAATAAAATATTCAGATACAAGCAATAAAGAATGAAAAGGGTGCAATCAACACAGACCCAGTGGTAATTCAGCAGATGGTCAATAGCTACTTTGAGAATCTTTACGCTCACAGAATAGAAGACACATATGAAATGGACAGATTCTTCAAAAGGTACAAATTACCCAAACTGAATCAAGAAGACATAACAACTCTCCCAATAACAGCCAATGAAATATGAAACGTAATAATTAAAAAAAATCTGCCGAGAAAGAAAAGTCCAGGTCCTGATGGATTCACAGTTGAATTCTACAAGAAATTTATACAAGATATAATCCCTGCATTCCTCAAACTCTTCAATGAATTTGAAAAGGAAGCAGTCCTCCCAAAATCATTCCTGTGGGTAAATATTATACTGATTCTTAAACCAGGGAAAGATACAACTGAAAAAGAGAACTATAGGCCAATCTTCCTCATAAACATAGATGCAAAAATCTTCAATAAAATCCTAGCAAACAGAATATAGCAAATCATCAAGAAGACCATACACCATGAGCAGGATGCAAGGATGGCTCAGTATTTGAAAATCTACAAATGTAATACTCTATATTAATAGACTGAAATCGGAAAAGCACATGATAATCTCAATTGATGCAGAAAAAGCTTTTGACAAAATCCAACTCATTCATGTTCAAAGTCCTACAGAAAATTGGAATTGAAGGCCTGTTCCTTAATTTAATAAAAGCCGTCTATGACAATCTAATGGCCAATATACTTCTAAATGGAGAAAAACTGAAATATTTTATTCTTAGATCTGGTACAAGAGAAGGATGTCCACTATCACCCCTTGTATTCAATATACTCTTGGAATAATTAGTTATAGACATTAGACAAAAGGGAGAAATAAAAGAAATAGTAATAGGTAAAGAAGAAGTTAAATTACCACATTCTGTAGAAGATATGAACCTTACTTGGAAGACCCAAAAAGCTCCACCAAGAACCTAGCATAATTGATACACAAATTGAGTAGCATAGCAAGATACAAAGTCAGTACTCAAAAGTCAATAGCATTCCTCTACACAGATAAAAAACACACTGAGAGGGAAACTATAGAAACAGTACTTTTTACAATAGCACTGCAGAAAATGAAATAACTTCGGATTCACCTAACCAAAGAAGTCAATGATCTTTTCATGGAAAATTACAGTACCCCAAGAAAAGAGATCGTAGGGGATTTCATAAAATGGAAAGATATTCCCTACTCTTGGATAGGAAAAATCAACATCGTGAAGATGCCCATACTCCCAAAACTGTTGAACAGATTTTATGCAATCCCTATCAAACTACCACCAACATACCTGCCAGACCTAGAGAAATCATTCCTAAAATTTATTTGGAACCTGAAAAGTCCTAGAATAGCAAAGGCAATCCTGGTCAACAAAGACAAGGCAGGAGGCATTACAATTCCTGACTTCAAATTATACTGCAAAGTTACTGTGGTAAAATCAACATGGTACTGCCAACAAAATAGATCTGAGTTTCAGTGGAATAGATTGAAAGATGAAGAAGCCTCTACAAACACACTCAGCCACCTGATCTTCAAAAAAGGGGCCAAGCACGTTTACTGTAATAAACATAACCTCTTTAACAAATGATGCTGGAAACACTGGCTCATTACTCAGCAAAAACTAAAACTTGACCCAGGTCTATCATCATGCATTAAGCTAAAGTCAAAATGGATTAACGATCTAAACATTTAAACAGAAACACTTAATCTCCTGGAAGAGAATGTATGAGGTACTCTTGAAGACATAGGGGTTGGCAAAGAGTTCATGAACAAAGTTGTATTTGCATGGGAAACACTTGAAAGAATTAGCAACTGGGATCAACTCTTCTTCAGAAGTTTTTGCACGTCAAAACAAATTGTCAACAAAGTGAAAAGACTACCCACAAACTTTGAAAAAATCCTAACTAATAAGCAATCAGACAGAGGACTACTGTCTAGAATATATAAAGAACTAAGATATAACAGGGCCCTCAAATTTAAAGACCCAATCCAGAAATGGGCATCCAAGATGAACAGACATTTCTCAGAGGATGAAATTAAACAAGCAAATAAATATATGTAAAAGTGCTCCACATCATTAGTCATCCATGAAATGGAAATTAAAACCACTCTGAGATACCATCTCACTCCAGAAAGAATGGCTATGATAAAGAAATCAACCAACAAGTGTTGGAGAGGATGTGGGAAAAAGGAAACCCTTCTCCAGTGCTTGTGGAAATGTAGACTGGTGCAACTATCATGGAAATCAGTGTGGAGACTCCTCACAATACTAGGACTGGAAATCCCACTCAGGGCAGCTATCACCCTACTGGGAATTTGCACAGAGGAACTGAAAACATCATATCATAGTGATATATGTGTACCTATCTTTATGGCAGCACAACTTGTGATAACCAAATCTTGGAAACAACCAAGATGCCCATCACATGAGAAATGGTTGAAAAAGATGTGGTATTTTTATACAATAGACTGTTACTAACCTGTAAAGAATGACAAACTTGATGCATTTATATTTAAGAGGATGCCACTCAAAGATACAGTCATAAGTGAAATAAACAAGACCCACATGAGAAAATATCCTATAGTCTCCCTAGTATAAGAAATCAAAAGAAGAAATACAAATAGAAATATATAACACAACTAAAAGAAAAGTGAGAACTTGAGGACTGGACAATGAGGACAGGGTAAGAAGAAAAGCTGGGAAACAGGACAGGGACAAAACCATGATTTGTACACACATGATGGGCAAGGCAAAGGGCCTGAGAAACATCAGCAGGTTTTTGAAAGTAGCTGATAAATGATAGGATTCTCAACCCGACTATCTGTATATGCTAATACCTGTTAATCAAGCTACTGCACTGAAGATAGCAATGTGTAACAGAAGGGTCACGCTTGGAATGCCTGCCATTCTGGTCTGCTAAATACATACTTCCAGCCATGACATACCAGTTATTACCATACTGTGTGACAAGTAAAAAAAAATTTTGTGGGGGTAATAAATGGAAAAAATGACACAAGAAAAAACACTGTTACAGGACTATTCTGATACAAGGCCATATATGGTTAGATTTCTAAATTTCTGTGTAATAATATGTGTATAGTACTATTTTCTAAATTTTTCCTCATATTCTATAAAGAATTAAAATTCGATACATCAGTACTTGATGGAAAATATGTTTCACGCTATGCCTAAAATGTTTGATATTTAGATAGATAATTAGCGTAAACTGAACTGCATATGTAGCTTCCCTTCTGGATGGTTAACAACCTAAGTTTGGAAATCAAAAATTGGAGAAATGGAAGGGAGGCAAGGTCAGACAACGTTTTGGCCCTAGCCTTTCAAGGTCAGTGAAGACGCAGGACATAGGAGAACCTGTGCTGTACCATCATGTAACTCAGTTGTGCCCCAAATTTTATGATCAAAGAGATTATGAAGTCACAGATGAATGCGATCAATGATGTGTTGTGTGCCTAAGGAGAGCCACATGGAGAGAAAACTTTCTCACAGGCTTCCACAGAGAGGAAATTGGTCAAGCAATGATCATGACTCATCCACATGGCTGACACTGACAAAGGATCTACAAAGTGAGGTACAGGATTACAGGATAAAACCTGAGGGGAATTGACTGACCTTGTCAGATACAAAAGTTGTATTCCTTGTTATATAGGTCTTTCTTTATGTTGGTCTTAACCATTCAGCAGAAAAGTATAAAAACGAGGTATATAAGGTAAAGCCATAATAATATACTGAGCTGTAAGTGGCTCTAGTCAATAACTTCTATTTATAACTCACTACTATTGTGGACTGCTGTACTGTGTTGGAGTTTTTTGCTGAATTCAAGCACCTATAATAATTGAATGCTAAAAGAATACCCATTTCTGACCAGACTAAACAAAAAAAAAGGAGGACCATTCTGTATTTGTAAATACAGAATAGTTAGGATATTCAGCTTCTTTCATGTAAAGAAGAAAAATTTGCACTACTAGTGTTTGCACAGCATATCCTGTCTGCTTCTTGTACTACGGATAACCACTAGGATGATAACAATGTAAAAAGTATTACTTATTGAAACTGTATTATAAATCAGCTTTTAAAAGAGATAGGTATACAGCTACATTCTCTTAATTCAATGAATAGAGGGATTTGCTCTAGTAGTGTTTGTAAACAGAATATCATGTTTGCAACTTGTATGAGAAATAACCACTAAGAAAACAATATGCAATGTATTAATGATTGAATCCATTCTACTAATTTTATTTGAAAGTGTCTCTTTGCTATTTGTTCTTCAATAAAATTATGGAAAAAACATAAAATAAACATTGTGAATTCTTTGGTACTTCATCCGTTTGATGTCCTTCCATTCAGTTAATGGTAAGTTGTTGACATTTTAAGGAATAATTATCCCTTGTGTTTTACACTTATGTGTTTGTATATTGAGATTGGTGCATCTGCTAAGACACATATTTCTTTCACTTTAATGTGAGGGATGTCTTGGTGACAGCCTTCTTTTGAGGGCTTTATTCCCACTGCTGCTCTCAGAGAAGAAAACTAGCTACAAAGATGAACCAGGGACTGAAATAAGGTAGAAGCCAATTAAAACAGCAGCTCTACCACCATTAGCAAGGAAAACAATTGTATGAGGGATTAAACATAACTGATTAGACAAGTAGCAATGTTGTAGTCATTCCATGAAAATCACCTAAAAACCCAGGTAGCTGGAAGGAACGGAGCAACATACATTCTGATGCCAAAATTAACCTGAAATAAGAGACTTGCAGATCAAACAAAACATAGGCTTGGGATTTTGTAAAATGGTGAATCAGCCCACAGGGCTGCCTGTAGGAACTCTGCTTAGCTGTAGGGCCAGATCTTCTGTTCTCGGCAATAGTGTGACCAACTCAAGCCTCTTGGGGTAGATTGGGGTTATAGGGCCCTCACCTCTTTAGTCTTCCTCCAAATGTCAACAACTTTCACTGGCACACACAGCAGTGAGTGCTCAGGAAGCACTCCTTCCATGATGGGCCATGAAGTTTCTTTTTTCTTTGTCATGCATCATAGGTGCTAAGGGGCACTTCTAGCAATAGAGTTGGGGACCACAGTGGCAGCAGTGAAGGTAGTGAGTGCAGTGCCATGAATGGGAAGTCAGAACTTCACTCACCATGCTCCCAACTGCACAAGAGAGAAGAGATCAGGGGCAGGGGATGAGCAGACAATGCACCTGGTCCTGTGCCCAGTAGTGTGAGAGAAGCGAGATGCAGTACAGTGGAACAGATGAGCCTACCTCAGGGCTGGATAGGGCCAGCTGCACAGCCCTGGGCACAGCTTCAGGCAACCTGTCTGAGGGCACCAAAGAAACTGGGAGGGTGAAGCAGAGACAAGTAGAGTGAGGGAACAGGAGTATGCCCCAAATCCACAATGTTGCTGGCTAAAGACCCACCCCAGCCCACAAATCCAGAAGCTGACATCAGCCCTGAACCCAGCACTGATGCTACTGCAGACTTGGCAGATGCTCAGCATGGATTTGGACTCTGACTTGGACATGACCACAAAACAGAGGGTGCCAGAGGAATTTTATTCTTTTTTTGTTGTAAGATTTAAAATTAACAAACTTTTAACAAAAATGGAGAGAATAAAGAAAGGAAAAATATGGGGAAAGATCAAGTTTCAAAATAAGAACAAAAGGGCCAGCTAAATATCTCAGTGGATTAAAGCACTTGCAAACAGCCGCAGGGGATGGGGGTTAGATCCCCAGGCCTGCCATGCTGGCCCTGACCCCAGGGTGCACTGGGATGGCAATTGAAACTTGGCGTGGTGGCACACACCTGGAATCCCAGCTCCTGCGAGGCTATACACAGGCGGATCACTACAAGTCTGATATAGGAATATGACCCTTATCACTCTTTAGACCCTTCCCTAAAAATACAAAAATAAACAAAGAAAAAAAAAAGATAAGAAAGAGGAGAGAAAAATGAGAGGTAAAACCTCCATTACAAATATTTAAAAAGCATATAAAAGTAAACTGGAATAAACAACAAAGGAGAAAAAATAAAGCAACAATAAAGAAAAGAGGAAAATTCCTTCATGTTGAGGTGTTGGGACAGGTGAAGTTTCTTTCTAGGACTGTAGCCCTAGAACCCCATAGGGTATGGGGCACAACTGGGACCCCACACCTGGGGTCAGCTGATTTTCCATACCCACTGCACCATCTCAATTGTCCTTTCTTTTCTCTTTCTTGTGTCTCAGTTTTCAAAAATTAGCTCAAATATCACTTCCTCTTAAAAAATCATTTCTGACCATTCCGTATCAAAAGGTTTTCAGCTGTGCTTCCTCTTCTCCGGTGTCAGTGTTCTCTCACTTTTTTTTTATTTCTGTTTCAACACTGATTGACCCCTAAATCTTTTCTTCTCAGCATGTTCTTTTTAGACTTTGGCTTTATATGAATTGTGCTGAAACTCTTTTCTATTTCCATCTCTGAATCTGAACCTGACTTTTAAATGGAAATATAATTTCTACCCTCAAAGTCAGGATTAAATACCTGCCGGGGAGATGCTATCATGGTATCACACAGCATGGTTCTTTATTTGGACTACAAATTGATTCTATGGGCTGGAAGTAGTGCTCAAGACAGTTTCCATAAAACTGAAAAAAAATCATTGAAAAGTGAAAAATTCAACTACATGGTGCAGTCATCTTTTAGCATAGAAACAACCATCCTAAATTCAGTATTATCAGACCAAGTGTTACATATGCTGCATAAAAGTAATTATTTGTCTTAACTGCATGTTAGAGTGCATGTTAACAGGATATTATGAATATATAGAGCTAAACAAAGTATATTATTGGAGTTAATTTCCTCTTTTTAACTTTAAAAAAAAGTGTCTATTCTACTACCTACCTGTTAAAACTGCAAACAAACAAAAATAACTCTACTAAGTACTGACAATAATGTGAAGTACACAGACGTTGCATATACTACTAATAAGGGTACAATGTATGTGGTAGAAACATTTAAAAAGTTTGGTATAAAAATAATGAAACAGTTTGATAATTTTTATGACGTTAAATGTAATAGTTATCTTATGTTCCACCAATAGCCTGTGAGATCTTTATATAAGAGAAGTTAAGATTTGAGTTCACATTGAAATCTACTCTAGAATGCCTATAATAACTTCACTCCTGATAATCCAAATATCTGTAAATAGATGAATAAATAAATAATGGTAATGTGTCCATGCAATGCAACACTGCTTGGCAATAAAAAGGAATACACTCCTAACATTTATTTCACCCCTGAAACAAATGCATTGTGCTCAAAGAAAATGGATATATTTAAAAGGCTATGTGTTTTGAATGCCTATAGGGAACCACAAAAAGTAATGTTCATAGTAAGCAGAGCTGTAGAGACAGAAAATAGATCAATGATTACCAATTTATTGGGAGAGAGATTGGAAAGTAAGTGATGAGTAATGACAATTTGGAGGGAATCATTCTAATCCTTTAAAACTGACTGTGATGATTTCATAACTGTGAATATGTTAAAAATCATTGATTTCATGATGAATTGTGAGACACATAAATTATATTTCAATACAGATGATAAAATGATGAGACAAGTGAAGCAAAGTGGTTGCACCTGTTCACCAAGAGGCAGCACCTAGAACACTCGCAGCTGCGCAGGTGACTTTTGCTGCCACCAGGTAGAACTTGCCTGTATTCGTTTAGAGTTAGGGTGAGGTAGTGGCTCTGGGAGAAGGAGCAGGAAGCAGTTTCTGATTTTCTGTGAGGTCTTGATCATGTCATTTCTTCTTTCATTAGCGTTCTGCCTTGTACTCTATGGAATGTGATTGCTCTGGAATAAAGAAATACCACAAGGACTACATGGCCAGTGGGTCATTAAAATGTAATCACATGTGTCAGTGCTACAGAGTGATTAAAATTCTTTTTATTTGGGGGGGTGAGGGTGGAACTGGGGATTGAACTCAGGGCCTTGCGCTTGCCAGGCAAGGGCTTGTTCTACTGAGCCATCTCCTAGCCCTCTGATTGAAATTCTCCCTTTACAAAATGAAACAAAGGAACTTTTGGAAGTCATGTTTTTTATTATTTAGACTTTGCCAGGCTTAACAACACAAACTACACCCTAACACTAAGAAGGAAACTGAAGCTGGCTTCACAACCTATCTATGGCTGTTCGGTGTAATTACTGTGGGCACCATTGCTTAGGAACTTCATCTGGTCCAGCTAAATATTTATAGGCAACAGGCATTTCATTTCATACAGCAATATAAGAAGTAAGGATATTGTCTCCCTGCAATGCAAAGACCATTGAGCTAGAGAATTAAATGTGATCTGGGACTCAGGACATATCAATGACCTTCACACCTACAACTCCCATTCCATGGAACTAAAGTCCTAAATAATATGAGTATAGTCCATATGTGCCTGCTTCCATAACAATGGAAGATCAGGTATCCAAAGGAAATCAATTTCCAGGAAATAGGACATTACTAAGTAAATCAACTTGTCATTATGGGGATTTAAAATATGATGAAAAGAAAAATCCCCAAGTATGGGTAAAGATCCATGTAAAGAAATTCTTGGGGCCAGGGAGATGGCTCAGTGGAATAAGCACTTCCCTGGCAAGCACAAAGGCCTGAGTTCAATCCCCAGTTCTGCACAAAACAAACAAACAGACAAAAAAACTTACGGCTAGCAAAAGATAGGATTAGAGATGAAGACCGTGTGCTCCAACAGTCTGGAAGTAATCCACAAACCAAACCCAAGTATCTGGAACTCAGACTCACAATGCCACATGTCTGAAAAGACAGTGGAAAGGACATCAGAGAATTTTATTTCAAAGAAACACAATTGGAGGCAACATTTCCCAAAAACTATGAAATGTATTCTTAAAAACTAAAACCTAAAATGAATACTCCAAAGGTAATTGTTCTATAAAAGGAGACAGATAACCTTATTCACGTGATTTCTAATACTCTGCTTATTAGGCAAGTTCATTGCCTAAGGAGAAACTAATGTGATTCATTCTAGACCTGATGGACCACACAGGAGTCACTAACATACATCAGATTCAACTACTTTCCTATTACTCTTTCTTTCACAGTCAAATCTCTCTCTCTCTCTCTCTCTCCCTCTCTCTCTCTCTCTCTCACACACACACACACACACACACGCACACACAACAGACGTGTTAAAGAAGCCTCCCTTTACTTTTTATTCATCCTTAGGCTCACTCATTGGATGGATGCTACCATAATATTGGCCCCCAGTTTTTCCCCTCAGGGTAACCAATACTTTTATGTGGCCACATTAAATAGATCTTCATCACTTACTTACCTGTCCTCCCGCAGTATTTAGTATATTTGATAAGTGATTTTCTGCCTTAATGCTTTTTTTTAACCTGGGATTCTCTAATATTACAAACTCCTGATAATGCAGTATCATCTTTCTAGTCACTCCTTAATTTACCTGGCTTGCTACAGCTCCACTAGTAGACTGTCTTTAGAAGATCCTTACTCTATGAACACTTGCTTTACATAACCTCATTCAAATATCTTTTAAATGCTAATGATGTCTAGATTTTAAGCATTTTAAACCTCACTCTGAGCTTGGGGTTCATTTCAGTAGTCCTCCTTATTTATAGCTTAATTTTCTGTGGTTACTGTTTCCACGATTAATCAGTCTGAAAATAATAAATGGAAAGTTCCAGAAATGAACAATGTGTGTGTTTTAAATTGCAAACCAGTAGTATTTGAGATTTGGTACCCTCCTCCTCCATCATGTCCTGGATACGTATCAGTCCTCTGTCCAGGACTTCACTCTGAACACACTATTCACTCATGAGGCATTCTCATGAGATCTTGGTCCTCAGTTTGGCTTTCATGGTGTCTCAATACCATGTTCAGGAAACTTTTATTCTTGATAATAACCCTGAAGTGCAAAAGTAGTGATGCTAGTGATTCAGATGAGCCATAAAGTGCATTGTTTAAACAGAAAGGTGAGCATTCTCAAGTGAATAAAGAAAAAATTGTGTGGTACAAACACTTGTGTATAAATCATTATTGTTGGGCCAGTGCCTGCCTTGTCTGTGCATCAGGAGTTTGTGAGTCTGATTCCCAGTACCAGAATAAATACATAAATTAATTAATTAACTGTACTTAATTTCTCACTGTACCTACTTTATAAATTTATCATTGGTATGTATATATGAGGAAAAGCTATAATTGACATTTTGGCACCATGAAGCTTCTGTCATCTGCCAGAGGTCTTATAGCCTGTCCTTTTGGATAAGAGAAACTTCTAAAGATCAAGTAGTCCACATCCATTTCAAACTATGAGTACCATCCAAGCTCCTTTGTCTCAGCTTGGAATATCACTATTAAATGCCAGCAATTCATAGAATTTCTTAAGACATATCTCAAGATGTCTTAAACTAATCAACTTTCTTAGAATTTCTACTGCTCCTGCTCTAAGTCACTTTACTACATGTCTGTCTAATATCAGCCTCTTGACTCTCTTGGTTACTTTTTTCATTGTTGAGACAAAATATCTGACACCAAAAGTTAAAGGAGGAAGGGTTTATTGTAGCTCAAAGTTTATAGAGGTTTTCGCCAGTAGTCAGCTGTGGCTCCGAGGCCGTGTGGCATGGAGAGAGGCCTCACAGAGGAGAAATAGTTCATGGCAGGCAGAAGGCAGCAGGCAGCAAGTGATCAGCGAAAGCCCTCTTTCTGTCCTTCACATCCTATCCAAACTACCGTCCTTAGGGTAGACAGCACTCACACCCTGGTTGAGGCAGTCTTAATCCCAGCATCACACCACCAGTCAATCCCAGAGTCACATCTTTGATCCCAGCAGCACATACTCTAGAGCTAACCACCCTATGACTGCATGAGGGTTTGGGGGAACATCTAGATGCAACCCATTACAGACCTTCTAAATCATTATATAATTACTTTTTACAAATCATCTCATCTCTGGATGAGAATACACCAATTGTTTTTCATTATACTTCAATTCAAAGAAATATGTTAAGATAATTAGGACTCTAGATTATAACTCTTCAAAATCATTGTACCCAGTGATTTCTGTGTGGTGGGTACTTTGTCCTTTTGATTACCCAGATATAAAATTTTTCCCCACCTCACAACCAGACATTTTTTTCTCTCTTCTTCCTTTCCTTTTCCTCCCTTCCCTCCTCTCCCTTCTCCCTTTCTTTCCCCTTGCTTTCTCTTCTCTTGTAGCTATATTCCAATAAAACCATCACTGATTCTTTGTCTCATTTATAACTTCTTCCTGTTCCAACTTACAGCACCACATGATATCTTCACAGAAAAACTACCTTCTTTGAAGATATCTCAGCAGTATAAGCACCTGCCTGGAAAGTGCAAGGTCATGAGTTCTGTCTCTGGTACCCATCCCCCAAAAAGACCTAGTTTCACAAGTCACCCCACTAACCTTAAATAGAAACCGCATTTTTGTTTCTTTCTCAATCTCTAGTCACAGTAGATTTATTTGGTATAAACTCAATAAAAACTTATTAAATGAACAGTTATGGAATATTTTAGTTAATGAATAAATAACTTAGTGAATAAAACTGCATCCATCAATCTGCTTCTCATTAAAAACAATCTGCCTTAATAGTTGATATTTTCTTCACAGACTGAAGTGTCAGATATGGTGCCACATATGGCCAACACACACTAACAGAGCAGAAGTGGCCAAACTGCTTTCATACTAAGAACTGACTTTGCAGAGACTGACCACACACATGGCATCTTCTGGCTAAGACTGAGTAATTTAACAACTGAAAAGGCTTGCTATGCTCCTTCTCAGATCATAAGTTTTTGAATTACAAGTTAAGGTTTCTTTTTAGAAGGAGAGATAAATAAATGGCAAAATGGGTTTAATTGTCATCCCTAAATAATAATTAAGCCTTAAAATTTTTAAAAATCTAAAACAGAATTGTGTATATAAAGAAATTAATTAAATCTAAACACTTGAGCTTCTATATACTGTCTGACAGAGCCTAGAAAATATGCTACATTAAAAGTAGTTTGTTCTCTCTGGAAATGGGTCAGACATGCCCTTCAAAACCCTCTGGCAGTAAGTACAGGTTGGAATTTATAATTTTGCAAAAAAGTCATTTCAAAGGGATTGAAGCAAATACTACTTATTTTTCTTTACTGAGAAACTACAATAAAAAAATTGTAACTTCGGGGAAAATTAACTAAAAATGAGAGCAAAGCTTTAGAAACTTTTACCCAGGAATTTCTGTGTAGTGGGTACTTTGTCCTTCTGGTCAGCCAGATATAAAACTTTTCTCCACCTCATAACGAGACTTTTTTTCTCTCCTCTTTCTTTCCCTTTCCTTCCTTCCCTCTTTTGCTTTCTCCTTTTCCTTCAAGATTTTCCTTAAACCATTTTCTCTTACAATGTCTTTTAAGAGGCTCAGCAGAATCTGCCTCTATAATGACTTTGAAATCTTGTCACTTGCTGGCAAAATCCAAATATATTTTTGTTATGAATATAACAATAAGAGAAACTCTGCACTTGAGATTTGGAGGGAGAGTGCCACACAGAAGTGTGTTAGGATATATAGACTTTTTTCAGTGGAATGCATAAATCCAGTCTCAGAAATGCTTAAGAAAATCGCTTGTACTTTAGAGATATCACTTATTTAAAAAGTACATTGTCTTTGCAGGAGACTGAAAACTGCATTGTTATCTGTCATTCATCTGTTGCTTAAGTTTTATGTTGACTCTGAAAGAAAGAAAAGAGAGGTTAGCATTTTTGATATCTGTGTATTGTCCCATCCAGGTTACAGTAATTTAAATAGTTTATATAAACTCTAATTCTAGACACCTGTCCAGTCTGCATTTGCTAAGTTCCTCTTCAAAAGTCTCGTGCAGGAGAAGCTCCTCAGGAGTAAGATGCTTCAGCTAGGGTTGATGGCAGCTCAAGAAGAACCAGTGCAAAAATAACTAGGTCAATCCAAGAACATCCTTTGTCTTGAGAAGTCACACTGGAGACCACAGGAACTGTTAGATGACAGAAAACAATTGAATTCAAAGTTGAAATATCAGGCCAAGTAGGAGGAAGGGGAACTATATGAAGTCAAATAAGAGAAAATAGTGGATATGAGAGTACAATCAGCACTTTAAAACACTGAGCGAGTAATCTTATAACTGATTTTTCTGGTCTAATGTCTGTCCCAGTAGGGCTTGGCTCTACCTCATTTCTAATCCTAAAATGCCTGTGAAGTTGTGTGTGTTAGCCTAAATTTGTTTTACCATAGATGTCTTAATTGAGCTCTCCTTGCTTACTTCTTAATCATAGGCTCATATGTTATTGTGTGAGTCTATGTCTGAGGCTAACTAGCCCCCCTGTGCAAATCTGTGAATGCAAATGGTGTAACCATGCATAAGTGAACTGTTGGCTCTTTAGCTGGAAGTACCATTTTCATTGGCTGGTGCTAATGACCTGCAATTTGCAATGATGTACAATGGCCAGCTTCTCAGGCAGGCAAATTTTTTTCTGGGTCCCTATTGAAAAGATGAAATTTGAACAGTGTCCTCCACAAACAGCCAGGAAGTAGTCATTGCCTCTGAGGGTTCTGGCCCTGATGCCAATTTCCACCCAGTGGCAGGTAAGCCCTTTCTAGCTCCATCCCAAATGGTAGGGCTCTAAATAACCTTGCTGCAGCATATTGAGACAAATTCTTAACTGTCTGCAAAAGAAATCTCCTGCTGACGTCAATGAGAGTTTATCCTGAGGGCCTGAGAATTAGGCAAGTATTAATAAATTTTGCTGAGTTATTTCGATCTGATATGAAAGCTTTAGCTCTTTCCTCTCCAGGAGTGGGCTGTAGAAGAGGAGAATGTGACTGTGTGGGAAGACTTTGATGTTCCCAAAGTTGTACTTGAAGATTTTACTTACAAAGTTTGAATGAGATAAAACTTAGCCAATATATTTATTATTCCTTATCCTTGGACTCTTGTTTCCTTCTTTAATCTCTCTCTGTTCTTTTGAAGGACTTCAGTTTTCACTGATTAACCTTAAAATGACATTTGAATTTTAAAACAGGTGGCATGGCATACATTGAATGCTCAGTTATTAAGAGCTGGATCCTTTGCATGAGGTTATGGTTTTTCTTTCATTTTTTTTCTATTGAGATATCAGTTTGGATTTTAACAGGGTAGGTGTATTAAACGGTGATTCATTTCAGTGGAGCCATTAAATTAGTCAAAACCTTCTAGATGGGGAGAGGAAAAGCATTTGTAATACAAAAGATATATTATGGTTTGAGAAATAATAGTAGTTTCCCAAAGCCGTGTATGTGTGTAATAAGCCACTTTGCATCTGCCCGTTTAGACATTCTTAGTGTATAAACAAAAATGCACCTTTGGAAAGATTTTTATATTTCAGAAGTCTTAGAATTGCTAAAAGTAGACATATAGGCATCATTAATTGTCCAAATTATGACACTTTATTTTTGGTGAATTCATGCATGTACAGTATTTAAATGGCAATGGAATACTCATCTCTGTCAAAACTAAACAAAAAGGTGGAATTAAATGAAGGACCATTTTGTGGATATATATATATTAGGCGAAAGCTGTATATATTAAGAGAATTAAGAGAAAGTAGCTGTATATATATAATAGGATAGATATACAGCTAATTTCTGTTAATTCAATGAGAAGAAAGATTTGTACTAATAGTGTTTGAACAGGATATCATGTCTGCATCTTGTGCTATAAAGACAACAATAGGCACTGTAATAATTACTGTAACTGTCCTGCTAACCTGTTTTGAAACTATCTCATTGCTATTTGTTTTCCAATAAAATTAATAAAAAATATAGAGTTTAGCATAAAAAAGGAATGATAGGATACTAATAATACACTTGGACAACTACAAATTGGTACATCTTCATTTGGCACTGTTTGCTATTATAAGATCAGAATCTTTGAAAAACAATTTCCAACATTTCAAACAAATCAATTGAAATGTTTCCTATTTAGTTGCTAGAATTCACTTCAAATATAGTTTCCTTTATTATACACACGGATTTGATATTCTTTTCAGTTTTAACCCTTAATGATGAGATCCTCAACAGTATATGGTTGAGGAATAATGGTTTAGCCTTGTCCATTTCATTTGAAATGTGTATAAATAGTATTTCGTCTTATGTATGTATTTGTTTGTGTGGAGGACTTTTTGCTCAATGCTGTGTTTTAAGAAATTAGTTACATTTGTGCAAATGTATGTGTTCCTTATTACTACTGTGTACTTTTTCAGAGTTGTTTCAAAAGATTACTTTTTTTTTCCTGCTATTCATAGACATTTGAATTATTTTCAGGTTTTTGGTCACTGAAAATAACACTGTTAAGAAGCACTCTTACCAGGCATGGTGGTGCACATCTATAATCCCAGTGCTGGGGAGGCTGGTGCAGGAGGATCACTATAAGTCTAAGCTGCTTAGTGAGTCCCTGAACTAACTAACTAACTAAATAAATAAATCTTTTTTAAAAAATTAAAAAAGAAACATACATGTTTCATGGTAGTTAAAATATGAATGTTTGTATAGTATATACTGATGGAAATGTATAACTTTTCTTTGGGCACTTAAATCTAGCAGCTTTCTTTCTTTCTTTTTTTTTTTAGCAGAACCAAGGATTGAACTCAGGCCCTTGTGCTTGCCAGGGAAGTGTTTTCTAAAGTGCTTCCCCTGTAATGATTCTCATACTTGCATCATCAGATTTATCTACTATTTTTTTTTAAAAACCACAACTTCTAGTTTCTACCCTACAGTAGCTGATTCAGAAAGTCAGGGTGTAGAGCCCAGCAATCTTCATTTTATTAAATTTTCTAAGTTATTTTGATGTATAAACAACCCATCAACTATGGTTCCTAAACATTGCCACACACAGGAATTATCTGGGGATGTTTAAAAATAGCTAGTTCACTCATTCCAGATATTCTAATTTAATTGGTTTAGGTCTTGACCTAGGTATTAGCACTGAGAGAGTAGTTTTTGGTCTCAGTTGTTGAATTAAAATCATCCTGGGAGCCTTAAAAAGAAAAAAAATACAACGAAAAACTAAAAACTCTTCCCCACTAAGATTCTGATTTAATTGTCCTTTGGGGATCAGGGGCTCAGGCACTGATCTTTGTTTGGGTTTGTTTTGTTTCATTTTTAAAAAGCTCTCTTGCAAGTTTTAATATGCAGACAAGGTTTAGAAAGCTGCTCCGAATGCAGAAGCCAGATAATATCATTTTAAATGCTACAGTCTTTTCCAATTATCTCTCCTCTCTCCCCTCCCCTCATGTAATCTGTGATCACATTCTTCAACATAATTCAGAGTAGAAAAATAGAGAAATATGATTCAACTAAGTCATATAAATGTGTGAGAAATGAATAGCTTCAAAATCTGAGTTATTTTTTATTTCATACTGAATTATTATCTGAAATTAATCTCTAATTGGTAGAATTTAGGTAGGAAAAATCAAAACACAGGATAATTTGGAGGATGAGAAGCTATTGAATATTCTTAACTCACATAAAGCATGTTTCATTTGAGAATATAACCTTTTTTTCCCTCTAAAATATCCACTTTAAAATTGTCTTATACTATTACAGAGATCATTTTACTGTTCTTATTTTCTGAACAATAGCATTTAATGGAATATTTTGATAATACTATATTCTGAACATCTTATTAGAAAAAATGATATAAATTAAGCCTGTTTTAGGGAGACTTATAGGTATCCAAATCTCATTGAACTCTTATTTAGAAGTAAGGAAAGAATTAGATTTTCAGAAAAGCCAAGAACTGTTTATTATTTGACTTATTATGTCAGATATCACATTAAGTACAAATAATTTACTCTACCTGACAACTCCAAGTTCCATGCAGTGTTAGTGCTATGATGGAAAGCTCTGCTTTCAGAGTGTTTGTAACAACAATATATGGAAAATCTTACGTTAACTCTCAGCAAACTGACAATGTATGGTAGATGGTGCAAAAAAAAATTCAGTTATTTAAAAAAAATTCTTTCTGTAGTGCTCAAATTATTCAGTATGTATCTACAGGAAGATTCTCAACCATGTTAAGTAAGTGAGGCAGCCACTGGCCTAGCACTGTCTCTGTAATTTGAGTTCCCGTGTAACAAATCATGATTTAGGAATATGTCTCCTTTAATAGGAATGTGTGAGTCAATCACAAATATCCAAGCTTCAGCCACTCAAATACAGCCAACTGTTCATACCATGTCTGCCTAGCCCTAACCAACCAAGCTAATTCTGTATTTTACTTATAGTGTCCTGACTCATTGCCCAGGTTTATGGGAAAAGGTCTCTGAAACCTTTTCTTCTTAGAAGACTGCCTGATTCATGAATCATTTTTTACACAAATAAACTCTTTTAAATTTAAATTGCATCTGTTTTTTAATAATGCAAAACATATTTTATGGTATCTCTGTGATGATTTGGTGGTACTAGTTTGCAAAAGAAGGATGACATCCCCTGATTTCTGATTCAAATCTCTAGCATGGTCCTCTCCTTTTGCTGAAAACAAAAATAAGGGAACAAAGTCATTGTGCTATCCATGGCTGCTAGGTGGGCATGTGTGTCAGAGTTTTACTTGAGAAGTACATATAACACAAGATAAGCAAGTGTGTAGCAAATTATAAGATTGGTGTGCTATGGTCACCTATATAACTGGATGAAGAAATGTGCAGAGGGGTCTGCACATTGGAGACTGAAGCTCTCAGTCCAAGGTCTGGTGCTCACTGCAGTGTCCATGCAAATCCCTATCTGCAGACTGATTGTTCTATGATGGAAGGCTATAGATGGAAGCAGAAGAGTCTATGTTAGAAGCCAAGAGCCAGGAGATGACACCTAAACTGAAGCTGAAGATTGGAGTCCTCCAGAGAACAGGGAAGATCCATCCTTCCTCACTTGCCCTTTCCACCATCAGGTGACTAGCCACCCTAGTTTGGATCTTCCACACCCTATGATGTGGAATTGCTGAACTGGCTTAGTTAAACTCTCTGAACCAAACTTCTCAAGTTGACACAGTCAATCAACCATCACAGCATGTGTAACATAGTCATTTCCAGGGATGAAAGAACTCAGCTCAAAAAGAAGTAGGATGTCTAAGGGGTATTTTCCTTGAAGAACATGTAAATGCTCTTCCAAAGTTAACCTAATCTCTTAGATCTCCCCAATCTTGTCTCCCTTCACTCCTCACAATCAACTTTAATATACAATTTAAATTGGCCTAGATAATTTTTTTGCTAAAAATATAACACTGATAAGAGTAGTTGGATGAATGATGCCATTGATTACCTATAGAGAACACACAAGTGATAAGAGAACACACTATATTAGTGATCACTTGTTTATGTCTAGTAAACTGTTTTATTTCCTACCACTGTGAATTGAAATATTCTAACTACCTCTTATAAATGGAATCACATAAAGTTTATTCTGTTGTGCCTGGCTTTTTAAGCATACTTTCATGTCTGAGGTTCACGCATGTTGTGGCATGTGTCAGAATCCCCGTCCCTTTTTGAATGTATAGACCACATTTTGTTTATACTTTCATCTAGTCATAGACACTTGGACAATTTACGCATCTTGTCTACTTTGAATAATGCTGTTGTAAAGATGTATACAAATACCTGAATCATTTCTTTCAATTCTTTCAGATTATCTACCTATAATAAATTTGCTTTTATCATATTGAGGATTTCAATAGTGTTTTCCATAGCAGTTGCCTAGTCTTACAACTCCAAATTCTTCACATTGCTACCAATATACTACTTTTTAGTATTTGTTTGTTTTGATAGCACACATGCTAATGCATATGGGGTAGTAACTCTGAGTGATTAGTGATATGGAGCATTTATATGTTTTTATTGGGCCTTTGTTTACCTTTGAAGAAATGTATACTCAAATTTTGTCTAATTGAAAAAACATTGATTTTTTTGTTTTATTTTGGTTTGGGTTTTGTGGTATTTATTCGTAAGACTAGATGTCACACGTTTCTGAGTGTGTTTACATCATTCATGAAACATTACCATGAGGTCTACATGTGGTGCTTTGTTCCTGTCTTCTTGGTACTTTTCTCTTGCTCTGTTTTTCATGCACCATGAACTATAAAGTCTTGCTCTGCCACACCTTCTTTATGATGCTTCTGCCTTGCAGGCAGTCGACCATGAAGTAGTGCCATAAATTAAAACACACCTTTCTGTTTTTAAGATGTTGATGTTTGTATGTATACCAGCAACAGGAAATTCCACTAATAAAGAAAATAGGTATTGGAGAGTGGAGTAATTACTATTTCTGTGCTTAATTATGGCATGGAAGCCTTTGGTACTGGTTTGTATCAAAGATTGGAAAATGCTGTAAAAGTGAGAAACCTATAAGCAGAACTTGATCAGCGATTCTGGCTGGGGATCAGAAGACCAGACTGTTGATAAGAATATGGGCAGAAAGACCAGCTACAGGAAGTTCCTAAAGGAAATGAGGACTCCACGGGCAATTGCAATAGCTGCCATGTATGGTATGCCCTAGCAGTAACGTTCTCTACCCTCTTCCATCACTAGAAACCACAGGAGAGTAAATTTAAGAATGGCAGGCAAATTAAATTAGTAGAGGAAGTTCAAAGGCAATTGAAATTTCAGATCATAATACGAAGACTGCTGATTGAAGTTATCCAGATTTACAGTAAGAATAGGGGGCAAAAGTAGAGTAAAAAATTCTAAATGCTTACATTGGGGCTATGAAAGTGGTCATGTGTAAAGTTAAATGAGGAGATTAGTGCCATTAAAAAGAATCTCTCCTACTATTTTGAACTGAGATAAGAAGATAGCTGAGGACATTTTGGAAATCAACAAGACACCACCCATCACCATGGTAGGCTCTAGGGTACAGAAGTGTAAACATTTCTGGGAAGAAAGTTTCCAAAAGTTCCTTTATCCTGAAGGGTTTCCTAGGGAATTGTGTAGGATTTGCTTCAATATGTTCAGCAATGTGGACACTTAGAGGCCTCTATGGTCATGATCTGAAGGGGAATGACTAGTGCTTCCATTGATAGGAGATATTAGCATCATTAGTGTGTTGCTGGTTTTATTGACATTCAGAATGGAAGAGTGTGGAATTAGGGAGGCTTTCACTCAGACTTCTCCATAAGATCTAGGTGAGTGGGGAAGTAAGGAGCCTCTGAGGGGGCAGTGAGTAAAGCTTTGGGAATGAAGTCGAAGGTGCAGTGAAGACCCTGGAAAGTCAGGGATGTCAAGAGCATGCATTGTCTGCCAAGCAAAGCTGCAGGTCCTAACCAGAAGCAGCCCAAGGAGAGGCTAGATGGCCTGTAACAAGCAAGGCCATAGTGGTGGAACAATGAAGCCTTTTGGAACTCACATTTCCTACTGTGTACCTCTAATACTGAATATGGAGCTAGTTGATTTAGTCTTTTCCTTACTGGGATTTTGGTCTTGTTTGGTTTAACTCTTTTATATGTCTGCATTTCTCCATTTTGGAATGGGAACTTTCATCCTGTGCTATTGTACCTTGGAGTTATGTAACTCAATTTTTTATTTTTATTTTTACAGGGTTCATAGCTAATACTTTGCCTTGAGTCTCAAAAAAGACTTTGAATTTTGAAAAGTATGCTAGAATTGTTGAGACTATGGGAAGGGATTATCACTGGATAGCTGTCATACATTAAGAAGAACAGTTAACTTGTTATGGTGTTAATTTTATTAAATGCAGTTTAAGTAAATATTTGGGTATTGAGTTGGCAGGGGTGCAGTATAGAAGTGAAGTTCAATTGTGTCAACTTGATTGGCTTGGGAGCCAATCAGGAAGCTATATTTTGGGGGTGTATTGTGTGGGTAATGAACATGGCCTTTGTATGTGTATCTATCCTTTTCCTCTTTCTCTCTAGCTCTGTTACCTGCATGTTTTCTGTCTTTTGGGAACTGGGCAACTTTCTGCCAGGCCATTCTGCCTTGGAGCCATCTGGCCATGGATGGAATTGCCCAACACAGTGAGCTCAACAGAATCTCTCCTATTTAACTTTGGTGGCAGCTATTATGTCTCAGCGACAGGAAAGCTAACAAAATTGTAGGTGTCAGTCTTCTGCCAGACTGATGATTTGCAAATGTTTTCTCTGCTTGTGGGTTGCCTTACACTTTGTTGCTTTTGCTCTTAAAACAGTGGTCACCAACATGTCTTGGGACCAATGTCTGGTTTAATGGAAGGCAAATATTCAGTGGACCAGGAGAGGCATTTTAGAATGGCCCCAGTGCATTAAAATTAGTATATACAATTTATTTCTACTATTACTGCGTTATAATATATAATAAAATATTATGACTTGTACATTTTCTATTTGTTTGCTACAGGGTCTCACTACACAGCTCAGACTTACAGTGATCCTCCTATTGCAGTCTCACCAGTTCTGGGATTACAGGTGTATGTCACCATGCAAGGTTTTTGTGGCTGGCACTATACACTCAGGGATCTGTGGCATGCGTGGCATGTGGTACTAGGGGTCAAATTCAGGACCTTGCACTTGCCAGGAAAGAGCTTAGTTTGCCGAGCTATATCCCCAGCCCTGTGTCCTATATTAATGGAGAATCAGTGAGTGTTCTGATCTTTTCTCCCTGAAACTAAATAGCATAATCTGGGTGAGGAGGGATAGTGAAATCTGGAGTGTGTTGCTTATGTACAGTCTACTCTGTAATGTTATTATGGCGCCTTTTACTGCAGAAAACTCAGTTTCACAAAGACAAGATATTGTCCATGAGAGCAGGATTTTCAGTGCTATTGTGGCAGTTGTGGGATATTATACCTTAACTTTTCCAGAATGCATAAAATTTGAAGTTTTGTCAAACATATTTTTAAGGTCGTCATCAGCCTTGATCTCAAGCTTCCTATCCTCCTCTAGGATGAACAAAGCTTATTCTCTTGGTTTATTCACAAGTGGATCATGGCTCTATTCCATCACAGTTTGAGTTTGCTTTTGGATCTGTGAAGAAATGCTCAAACTCTTGAAAGCTGAGATAGTGATTATGTACCTTCTTGGAGAAGGAAAATCTGGCTTAGTCTACTTCAAAACCCTCCCTAATATTTGAAATGTAAAAATTCCCTGTATTAACTCAGCACCCCCATAACTCTAGCTTTTTTTTTTTTTACTGTAGTCCCTTTATCAGTTGACTTGAACACAGCTGCCATGGTCCCATGAAGTGGAAGATTGGGTTCATTGATCAGGTTGAATATATCTTATGAGTAATCAAGTTTTGTGACCCATTCCACATCACTGAAATTATTATTTTTCTAATAGAAATATCTGAAGTGGCTCAAAACTATGGCCAGTCACCTGATTTTTGAACTATTTCATTTCTTTATGTAAAATGTGTGTGTTCCATATCCATCTCTTAACTTTGGCTAGGGTTAGCTTGTTTAAGCGAAGACTCAGGACATAGGAGAACCTGTACTGCAACATCATGAAACTCAGGTGAGCTCCAAATTTTCTGAACAAGGAGATTATGGAGCCACAGAGGAAAGAGACTGAAGTTCTAAAGTGTGCCTGGGGAGAGTCACATGAAGAGAAAACTTTCTCTCAAGCTCTCACAGAGAGCAATCTGGTCAAGCATTGGCCGTG